>RJWM01052812.1:0-10000 GCA_004363535.1 Dasyprocta punctata | reverse complement strand
CACATTTTAAAGATTCTTGTGTCACTATATAACATTTTAAAGATTCTTATTTCTTGCTAAAACTTATGCTTTAAAAAAATCTCCATGAGTACAGCAAAATCACTGTGTGCCTGCATTTGTGAATGTGTTTAACTTGTAGCTGATAAATTTAAAAAATGAAGTTGTTATCAATATATTTTTAATTTTCTACAGGTTTTTTTATCCTACTCTTCATTTATTTGTCACATTACTTGTTGCATATAACATTAAAGAAAATCTTCAGAAAGTTTTATGCTTTATTAGAAAGTATTTTTTAATCTCTGCATATTTTAAGAGCTTTTAAAAGCATATTTCATTGATCTCTAAAATTTTTCTTCAAGAAATATTTGAAGTACTTATTCCACACTATTTTTTCAAGGGAAACTTTTTGACTTAATTTTTACAAGAAAAATATAAACTATACTTCATTTTTGAGATGGTTTAGATTTATTATTTGTTCTGCTTTGCATAAGAAATATTTTCATAATGTGCACATTGTACTAATTTTTATTATTTCAAACTATCATATTGCTTTTGTCACTTTTCTCATTAACCTATCATTTTCTTAAATATAAAATATTGCTTTTTCCTCCTTTTTAATTCATGCATTACAAATTTCTCATTTTTCCACATCACTCATTGTAAATTTCCTTGTATCTTACTTTTATTCTATAATTAATTATTCAATTACCTTGCAATAAGTATTTATAAATTAGTGCTTTCCAGATTTCCCTTCCAGTAGAGTTAATCTCCTTGAGAATAAGAATTAAGTACAATTAATGCCAGATACCTCACATATCCAATGTTTGAAAAATTTGTTGATTCTACTGATTGCTTTAGTCATTTTAATTTAACTTCTTAAATGCGGGAGGCAATTCAGAATAATATATAAATTTGTATCTCACAACCTATTGGATATGCAATCTGGGAAATATAAAGTCTAAAAATCATAAAGCTTACATATTATAAGACCATACATTTTTGAAGGTGCTAAATCTTTAAAGTTTTAAATACAGTTAATGTGCTCCTTTTCTATATTCTTATACTGTGTATTTTATCTAGATTTTTTTTCTTTAAACCATTCTAATTGCTCAAGCGTTACAAAACAGAACAGACATTCAATTCACTCAAAACTAATGCCTCCTAGTCTTTACTATGAATCAAATTAAATGGAAATTTGAAAATGTGTAAAACTCTGCTCAAAGTGAGATGTTTAATATTAAAGTTATATTCCATATCCTTTTTTTAATATAACTTTAAAAGACCTAATTAAACACTCTACCTAATTAATCTACTGATTCAGGTTATAGTAAAAAATGGGATATACACATGATAAAATATAATCTTTTGCATGTTTCAAATTAACTGAAATTTAATGGATGGCTATTTATGCTAAATATTTCTCTGATTTCTCCTCCATTCATTGTTGCATAAACTTACTATAATCCTTCCCATCATAACTACTATGAAAAAGGAAATACTTCTTTTGGCTTGACATGTAGATGATGTATCTACTGATCTTGAAGCAAAAAGAGACTTGTTGGTTTAAAAGGCCCATTAATCAAGACCTAACTAACAATAGTAAGACTATCACATTGATTCTAGAAGTAAATTTGAGATAGCTGTTATACTTTAGTATGAAAAAATTCAAAATTTAATACAAAACCTCATATTCAAATCCATTCCATATTTTAATACAATATGGATTTTATGCTTAAAATAACATTTCCTTTGTTAAAGTAATCTATGAAATAAAAATTATATGTTAATTGCAAATTAGGACATTTCTAAGCAATTATCTGAATGCAAGGATTTAATTCAAGTGTAAAAGTAAAAAGTAAATTTTTAGGAACTTTATTTCTGTCTAATTGGCAAATTGAAGTAAGGAATGATTCTTTGTTCTTCTTCCTACTTGTCATATATACTCAATTACTAAATTAAAAAATAAATCATAGTTTTGATGGCGAAAAGTGGGTGAAGCCATGTAAATCATGGATTTTTTTTTTTTTTAGTATCAGAGATCGAACTCACTATTTCGCACTTGCCAGGCAGGAGCGTGTGCTGCTGAGTTAAACCCCCAGCCTAAATCATGGAACTGTTGATGGAAGAATTTGGAGTTGCTGTGAAGGAAATGGACCTAGTACATGAGTTGTCTACAAAATGTTGAAAATCATGGCCAAAGTCTTTTTTTTCTTCTTCTTCTTCTTTTTTTGGTACCAGAAATCACACTCACAACCTCACATTTGTCAGGAACTGTGCCACTAAGCTATATCCCTGGCCCATAGCCAAAGTCTTTAGACCTTTCATATAGCCCTTGTAGTAGTGAAGACCCCCGAGTTGAAAAAAAGTCACGGAGCGCCCGAAGAATTTAAATGGAGCGTTTATTTTCCTGGCCAGGCAACGCAGTCTCACTTAAACCCAATCCGAGACTGCGTGAGTCTCAGTGGCCTGGAGGGGCTTATAAAACACTAGAACAAAGAGAGGAGGAGTTTTGCTAACGTGGGTACAAAAGTTGAGTACATTGGTTAGTATTTTAAAGATCTCTCACACCCATTGGAGGAGTTGTCATGGAGAGGGTCTAAAGCCGGATGGTGGTGGTCGTTCCCTAATATGGATAACAAAGGTTACAGAAAGGCACGTTTTACATTTTTTTTTTTTTTTTTTGCATGGAGCAGGGTGAGTGTTTATCTTTTGACCCCGCTCTTCGGTCAGCAACCTAAAAGTTGTAACTGTTTGTTTCTTAGATTACTGGGGGAAGGGGGATTTTACAGAAAAACAGAAACCTTAGCGAATCAAGTGGGGGATTTCTAATCTAAGACAGCGCATACAAAACAGCAAAACGGCGCTTTGGTCAAGTCACAGGCTACAGGTTATAACAGCCCTAAAATCACTGATATGTCAATAACATTTATTTATCTCTTCTTTTGGGAATAAAGCAAAAATGTAAACCCTATGCAGCAAACTCTGATAAGAAATAGTTACAACAAATATCTAAAATTTCACAAGATAGTTTTGATGCCACATTCACTAGTTGTGAAGGGTAAAAACCCTGAACATTTGAACTAATCAAACTGTTCAAAAACTAATGAATTATATATGGGTATGACAGCAGTATATAAAAAGTCCTACAGATTAGTTTACCTAATTCTCAAGACTTGAAGGTTTTTAGATTTAAGACATTGAGGATAGACTACAAATTGAAATTACAACTCACAATGAAAACTAGTGGAAGCTTGCTGGCAGATCCCCAGTGCAAGAATTGCTAGCCAATGAACTAAAGAAATTAAATAGAGTGAAATGTAAATTAAGTATACTTTAAATGTTCACAGATACAATCAGATAGACAGAAAATTATCCAGAAAGGTATTAAGATTTTGAAACAAGGTAGGGTAAAAAGAACCAAATGTAGGAAAAGAATTACAACTTATTTCCAAAAATAATAAACTAAAATATATGATTTATACTATAGATTTGATCAATTAAGAGAAGGCAAATAGCATGGTAAACTTGCTAAGTATAGATTTGTTTGAATTTGAAGAATAGTAGATAGATTGACAGTAAATAGTGGAATGGGGAAATGAGAAGAGGCAATATTTAATGACACTATAAATAAAAATTACTGAATTTAAGAAACACTAACAACCTCAGATCAAAAACATTTATAAAACTATGCAACTTCAATTTAAACAAAGTTATAACTAGCAGATTAAAAACCTGATTATCTCCAAAATTACATTAATAAAATTATAACAAATTCCCTGTAATAAAAATGATAAGAAAGAAAAAGAATAGTACCTTCAAAAACAAATAAAAATTGTCAGTCATTTTTGAATTGAGAAAAAGTAATATAAGTATGGAAGAAAGTCAAATTGCACAGGAAGAAAACTGACAAAGTATTTATGAAAACGTTGAGATTCAAACTGCAGTGAATAAAGAAACAGGTAAATTACTTTGGCCAGAAGATTATAGAAAATAATAACTTTTCTGCATCATGAAACTAAAAATGAAGAATAAAATGTCACTTGAAAATGTAGAAAAAATTTTCAGGGCCAGGGATATAGCTCAGCAGCACATGCCTGTTCAGCAAGTGTGAGGTCACGAGTTCAATCCCTGGTACCAAAATAATTTAAAAAAGAATTCAGGAAATTTAAAATATAGTAAATTCCTTAAATTGTCCACAAAGAAGTTAAACAATTATTCATCAACATTCACATATATATGTATAAGATATACATGAAATATTTCATCATAGGCACATAATTTAAAAGGTATAGGATAAATAAGGTATTACCTGTTAGAAATTAAAGTGAAATAAAGAATACTTTATCAATATAATAAATAACAAAAAAGAAAATGATATCAATACATTGTGAGAAGGTCAGAATAAATAACTTTTAAAAACCCCAAAAATCAGCACTAATGATAGAAACTAAATAAATTCAGCCAAGTGTGGTGGCACACACATGTAATCTTAGCACTCAGAAGGCTGAGGCAGCAATACTGCTGCAAGTATGAGACAAATGTAGGCTGCAAAGTGAACTCCAGGCCATCCTGAACTGCATAGCGAAATGCTGTCTCAAAAAATAAATAAATAAACAAATAAAATAAGTAAAATAACAACTAAATAAATTTACAGTATTATCTGTTAAATTATAAATTTCAACTATATTTTAATTAGGTAGTGTGTACAGATTGGATTCATATAATAATGAAAACTATAATCAGAAAAGAGAATGAATCAAATCATCTTCTCTACATCAAAAAAAAGATAAGTATCGAAAATATTATTTGTTAAAATGGCAGCTGAGAAATGATACATAATTTTGTATACATGTATGTTAAATGCAAGTATAATCTATCCTGTGTAAAATAATAATAAAAGTAGATTTCAAACATGCACACTAAATTGTGGATCTTGTCTGCCTTCAGGGAAGTAAAAAGCTGGAGAAGATTTAAGATTACTTCAAAGGATATATTTTTCAAATAGAATTACCTGTAGAAAATGTTACATGTATTTTTAAACAATACACACCTTCCAAGAAACAAATATAACAATGTTAAAATAGTTGATTCTGCTTGGTGAGCAAAAAAGGTACTTACTGAATTTGTTACTGTGTGTGTGTGTGTGTGTGTGTGTGTGTGTGTGTGTGTGTGTTGTGTGTGTTTCTTCCCAGATGGAAATCTTTATTCTTCCATTCTTAAGTCTATTTTCTATTTCAGTTTTGTAAAATTTTAAATTCATTACTTAAAAAAGAAGCAACAAAGCTAATTCCTATAGTGAAAAAGAGGTAATCACTCTGATAAGTCTTTAACTGGTCTTTTATTTATTTAGTTATTTTGTCAGTACCAGCGATTGAACTCACAACCTCACAACTGCCAAGCAGGTGCTTAAGCCACTGAGCCAAACCCCTGGCCCTATGTTTTTCAAGGCAGAGTCGTACTGTGTAGTTTAGGCCACCTCTTTTTAAATTATATTGTCAAAGTGAATGAGGACTATTTTCTGAAACACATAAACAGAGGATGTTAATATCCAGCCATTTTAGTTTCCATTTTGAACTTCTGAAAGAATGTTTTATTTAATTATCATGGTTCTTTTGCAGGTTTCATGTTGGCCTAGTGTGCCTTCATTCCCATCAAGCAGTGATCCAGCTAATACTCACCAAGGACATTTTTCTCCTTCAATTGTCTCCAATGAACTATTTAAAAAGGAAAATAAATTCATGTTTGCTAAAATTGTCAAAATCAGTATCTCTCTTTTCAAAGTCTATTTATGGAAAAATGTCAATCGTCTTTGTTTAAATAAGTGCACTAGTTATAAAAAAGCAATAGTTCACATCGGACTCTAAACAATATTGAATAATAAATAACAGTGATTTTGAAATGGCTAATAATACAAGGCTATGAAATGATAAAGATACAAATATTTATTTATTTATACAGATATATATTAAAATAATTACTAGGACACAGATCATGTGAATATTCAATCAATTCTTCTGTAACTGTAGTGTCAATGTTTTAAGTAATTTATTTTCATCTTTCATAGTAATATAAGGTACATTAACAATAGTATACCTTTCAGAGTCACAATCTTGTATCAAGGAAAAAGTCAGTCACCAATTGTTAAATTCTAGCGGATTTAATTCTCATGATCTGAGCCGGGCCTAGTGGTGCATGCCTTTAATCCCAGCACTCGGGAGGCTGAGGCAGGAGAATCTTTGTAAGTTTGAGACCAACCTGGGCTACAAACTGAGTTCAAGGTCAGCCTGAACTGCATAGTGGGACTCTGTCTCAAAAAATAAGGCTGGGGATTAAGGTCAGTGACCTAAGCACCTGCCTGGCAGGCATGAGGTTGTGAGTTCGATCCCTGGTACCAAAAATAAATAAATAAATAAATTCTCATGATCTGAGAATTTAAGTATAACCAATTTTGTATAAATCTATTTGTATGCACATGTATACATATATTATCACTACAGTAAGCGTATTCTTTCTCAAATAAATTTGTCGATTACTACAAATATAGAACTTAAAATGGGTTCTAAGTGATACTTAATACATAATATTAGACAAAAAGCAAATACTTTCAGGTATTTCGTTTTTTTTTTTTTTGAGGGAATTAATAAAAGAAATGTACGTAATTTATAAATCTCTACACAATTTGTTGTAGCATTGCAACGGTGTTGACCCTCACTTGACTATTGGCATATGTCATTTCATTACTGTTAGATACATCATCTTTCAAAAAACTAATAAAGTAAAGCAAAGTGAAAATTTGAAAAATTCTCTACTTATTATAATTAATTACAGCATTTTCATAACAATGATTTCTTAGTTAAGTTACATATTTTTAAAAATTGAATGATTAAAAACAGAAATAAGATTTAAGTACATCAGAATTAAAGCTCCAGGCAATTGTATTTTTAAATATTAATCAACCATATAATATTATAAGGTATTTTAAACATAAAAAAGCTAGAACTAGCAATCAATTTTCCTTTGATTTCCATAGTGTAGACTAATTTTGACTTTTAATATTTTCCATGTGATATTTTTCCAACACTTTAAAATATTACTCAACTTGGTTGGATATACACTATCTTGAAATATAATATATATGCATATTAACATAGCTCAGGGAAATTTAAAATAATGGCAACATTTAAATTCATGTTAATAAAACTGACATAGCTAATAACCCAGGAACTGGATATTATAAATTTTAAAGTGATATAATTTATAAGCAAAAAAAAAAAAGAAAAGGGAATCATGCAAAAATAAAAATTTAAGTGTGTTATTTCTCCTATTATTTGTTGGCTCCTATATAGTTTAGATCTTGAATGTTCCCCTAAGCCTTGCAAGCTAAAGACTTGGTCCCCAGAGCATCACTGTTGGGAAAAGGCAAAACTTTTAGGAGGTGGTGTCTTATAGATAATTGGGAAATATTCCCTCGCAAGGAGTTGTGGAATCCTGGACCTTCTTCATACTCTTTTCTTCCTGCTCATGAGGTCAAGAGTTAGCTTCAACCTGTGATTCTGGCCATTTCCACTCAATATAACCTTTACAATCAAAGCAATGGGTCAGCCCAAACCTGGGCTTGAACCTCCAAAACTCGGAACAAAAATAAATTTTTCCTTTTATATAGTTACCCTAGGTATTTCATTATGGTATAATGGCACTAACATAACCTTTACGATAAACATGCTCAGAAAGATATGATAACAGTGTACAAAAAGAAGCAGCTGGGAAGCCAAAGACATGGTCAGGTAGTTTAAAAGTAAGGTGATAATGTGGTGGAGGATAGAGGCAAACATCTCCCAGGATAACAGATACAGTACTACAATTATTTCTGGATTGTAGTTAACAACTCAAAGGGGCACAGAATAAGGTTAAAGGGGTATGAAGTGGAAACAAGACCGAAATTGAAAAAAAAATTCAACCTGTGTGGAGGGAATCCTACGACTAACCTGGTATGGGATCAAAAGAATCCACTTTTATTTTATTTGCTTTCTAGAAAAGGTTGCACCCTTTATGGGACACAAAATCATCATGCATTTCTCTGATCTTTTTATATACAACATTTGGCATTAAATTTAAAAATATGCAATAGGCTCTAGCAACAGCAAATAAGTAAAAACCAAAATGAATCCATGAAATAAATATAACACTTATCAAACAAAACTTTCAAAGAAATATCACTGACATATTGACAAAATACAAATATGGAGAATGGCAATATAAACTTCAAATCCTTAAAGTAGTTTAAAGGTTAAAAATGAAATGACTGATTACTCTGATTTCTACTGCCACATGTGAAGATGAACTTCAGCATGGTCACTCCAATCCTTACAACAAGTAAAAGGAGAACAAAAGAAAATCGATGACTTTTATTGAACTCATCAGAGGAACTGAGATTACAGGGCAAATTGCCACCCTGAACTCTGAAGAGGCAAGCAAATCAAATGACAAAGCACTGTTTACTTGGAGCAGAAGACTTGGGAACAAAAAAATGTGTAGAATTACTTAAATGGTAGCTTAGATGATTTCTAGATATTAAATGTGGGTGACTATGACTATAAGAAAATTCTGGATCCTTAGTGCTAGGAAGACACCTATACTTTGTAAGTTGTTGTTTTCAGGGTAAACATCATGGAGAGATCTCCCGTGGCTTTAATGGGGGAACAAAAAAATATAGTGATTGTGAGATATTCCTAGAATGTCATACATAAGTAATGCCTATTCTTTGGTGATAGTAATAGGAAGCCAAATCTGTATCCACTTAGGAGAAAGAAATCTATTATTCAGACTCTAGTACCTCAATTTTGTTATGTGATCCAAGAGTCGTTTAAAAAAAATCTGTACTGCTAGAGAAACATTTATGAAAGTCACAAGCTAGAGACACAACTTGACAAAACTGTAGAGATTTTGTCACAAGATTACAGAACACTTGCCCTCTACACACTTTTTCCATGCCAACTCCATTATAAAAACAGCAGATTACAGCTGAAAGAACTGCAAGATTCAGAACCTTCCTAGAGAGTAGAAAAATGCTTATAAAAACCCAAAATAAGAAGGGAAATAGAGTCAAGAAAAATGAAGAAATTTAAAGCCTCTACCATATATAGCTATAAAAATTTAAGCAAAATAATTCCTACTAACATAAAATCTGATACTAAAGACTTGCTTACCTGATTTTTATTATCTGAAAAATATATCAAGCTTTTCAGAAAACAAATGGCAAGGAAAAAGTAGAAGAAATATGAGGGGTGAGGGAGAGAGAGAAAGAGAGCAAAGGAGGAAAGAAGGAGAGTCAGAGAAGTAGAGAGAGATACAGAGAGAGACAGAGGCAGACAGAGACAGACAGATAGAGAACAAGAACCAAACTCAGTTGGTATCACAAATTTAGGCATCTTCAGCCAGGAAATTTAAAACAATTCTTAAACTATGATTAATATGTCAAGGGTTCCAATGAAAAATAGACAACATAAAAAAACAGTAAGCAATGTAAGTCAAATCATGAAACCACTAAGAATCAAAAGGAAATGGTAGAAATGAAAATCATTTTAACTGCAATAAGAATGATTTCAGTAGACTCATTAATAGACAGGACACACAGAGGTAAAAAACCACTAAACTTTAATATACATAAATAAAAATATCCCAAAATGATAAAAGAGCAGAATGAAATATCCAAGGTCTATGCAACAATTATAAAAAGTGTAATAATGGCATAATTAAAATATCTGAAGAAGAGAAACTGGAGAGAATGATTCAAAGCAGTATTGGTTGACAGTTTTCCATTTCATAGCAGACACTATTCAACAGATTACGGCAGGCACAAGAACACCAACCATGAAAATCATAAAAACAAAATTTAAAAATCGTAACAAAAATAGTCATCTCTTTATCAGTGTAAGCACAGATAAAGAGAATATCTTGAAAGTCAAAGAAAAAAGTCTGACTTATAAAGAAATAAGGATAA
>RJWM01052811.1:0-10000 GCA_004363535.1 Dasyprocta punctata | reverse complement strand
GAGGAGAGGAGAGGAGAGGAGAGGAGAGGAGAGGAGAGGAGAGGAGAGGAGAGGAGAGGAGAGGAATGGAGCTTGTGGGAGGCAGTGGCTGGAGAGGGCTGCTCTGTACACCCCACTCAATTGTCTCTGCTTTGCTAAAGAAGCCAGCAGCCCCATGGTCATCACTCTCAACCACAGTAAGCCCCAAACTAGGGATAAAGAGAAGAGAGTAGAAAAGGCCAGCTGAGCAGAAGGGTCTGGCTCTGCCCTTCCCTTGGTGTATAAACCTGGACAGCCACTCCCTCCCTCCTACCTCTGTGAAAAGAAGATGCAAAGTATAGCCTTAGTGTCTCTCATACCATCACCATGCTTAAATCATTTCATGGGAAGGGTGGCTCTTAATATAAGGCGTCAAGTGTCATAAAAGGCACAGTCTTGCTGGGAGTTGTTGTGCTGTTGTTAATGTTGTACCAGGGATTGAACCAGGGACCTTCACCATGAGCTACATTCCCAGGTCTTTTTGTTGTTGCTGTTTT
The DNA here is from genome assembly GCA_004363535.1 of Dasyprocta punctata. Taxonomy (NCBI): domain Eukaryota; kingdom Metazoa; phylum Chordata; class Mammalia; order Rodentia; family Dasyproctidae; genus Dasyprocta; species Dasyprocta punctata. The sequence continues at coordinate 9,485 of RJWM01052811.1, read as the reverse complement.
GTTTTTTTGAGAAAGGATCTCCCAAAATTGTTTAGACTAGGCTTGAACTTGTGATCCCTCTGCCTCAGTCTCCCAGAGTGCTGGGATTAGATGTGTGTGCCACCATGCCCACAACAATACTAACCCTTTGTGTGAAAGTAGTAAGAGCAGGAAGACCAAGATCTCACAGCCAGCTCCATCAGCCATTCCCTGTGAGCCTAACAAGGCTCTTTGTCCTACTTGCCTCAGTGTGCCTGCCAGCAAGATGGCCAGGCAGGATTCCTACTGGATATCCCATCAGGGCCTCTCATGCCAACACTCATGGGACTTCAGGAGGAGTTCAGCAGCTCAGACATGGACCTGGCTTTGCTAGGGTTCCAAGAATAATCCTTGATGCAAATTCAGAGTAGCAAGACATAAAGACCAGATAATCTCTGAAAACTGTTGAAGTTCTTACGCTGTGTCTCTTTAAAGTCCTTGAGCAAGGAAATCTCATGTCATGCTCAGAGGAGAAAACAACTTAATAAAAGCGAGGATGGAATAAGAGAAGGAAATAGTCCAGGTAGAAATGGACCCCAGAGAAAGTAGATGTTCATGAATCAAATAGTTTCTTTTCTGGTCGCTGCACTTCACTGTGTCATGGGTACTTTAGTCACTGAGATAGGAATGATTTGCCAAAACATTTTTACACACAGGAGATGGAGATACACAGACAGATGGTGAGAGACAGAGGCAAACACAGCCTCTAAGCTGGCAGCAGAAACCAGAAATGTTCCTGTTCTTAACGAGCAGGAGGTTAAGAAAACAAAAAGGAGAATAAAAGGAATGTACCAAACAATCAAGTAAGAGACAATGCCACATTCAAAGGAGGTTCTTTGTATTCCAAACAGTAATGACATTTCCTTAAACAGCATGGCAAATCCTTTTATAGGGGACTTCTTTAAGGGGCCTCTTACCATTATACTTATTAATAGAAAAATGCATGAAAAAAGAAGATGCAGAATGCATGGGAGGATAAAAAGCAAGATGAGAAAATGCATTTTGCTTCCTGAATATTCTAACGTGACTCACTCTTGCTATTGTGACAAAGTGAGAGGTCTCTGAGGAGTTCATTTCATGTCTCATCCATTCTCAGAATAATGGGAAAATCCCGCCTTCTTTCTGCAAAGTATCAGCACACACTGTGTGCCATGTTCGCTCAATTCCATTAGAGGTAATGGAACAAGATTGTCCCAGAAGTTGTTTTCAATTGCTTCAGTGCATCCTTCATTTAGGAAAACAAGAATATATGAGCTGTTTGACTCAAGTTGAAATGTGGACTTAAGTTTGCATCGATAGGCATGGATGGCTAGGTGGAGACCTAGTCAAATAGCACCTCTCCCCTGGATGCAGAAATAATATTTAAAATCTCCATTTCATGCCATGCATTACAAGGAAGTGCATGGCAATTCATTGTGCTGTTAACTGAATAGATCCCTGAATAGTTCACTCCCACACTGGGATGCTCGTTCTGTGAATAGGACAATCAGATTCAGAGGCCGAAGAAAACACACACTAAAGTGGCAGATGGTCAGGAGTTTGAATCTCCCATTCTGCCACTTCCAGCAGCATAGCTGATGCCAAGTCACTTTGCTTTACTGAAACTACTTTATCAGCTGAAAAATGAACAAAACCAATAAATGTTTGTTAGAATAATTTGATTTATGTGTCAAGAATAGTGAAAAGTCACTCAAAATTCATATAAAATTGGGAAGTGGCAATTAACAGTGAATTGGAGATTCTTAAAGTGAGTCCCAGCACTGAATGCTTTCCTCTACATGTGATCTGGTAAGTATAGATTGTCATTTTGAATGCCAGGAAGAGAGTTCAGGAACCTCATGTGTAACTCTCAAACTTTCCTAACAGAGTAGGAATATTTGGTCATTTGTCTCATTTAGCTGGGTTCCTGTTTCCTGACCTACAAAGTGGACTTAATATTTAATTTATCAGCTTGGAAAGTGTGTCTGTAGAATGAAATCATTTTTTTTCAGATACATCTTCATATAGAAATAAAAGTCTGCATAACAAATGAGGGGGGTATAAAATTATAACAGGGACCAAAACACCAAAATACGTCTGTGCCCCTGACCCTCTCTGATGGAGTCACTTGTAGGAAATCTGAGGTACTGGGGAACACAGTGAAAGAAAACAGTGTCTCAATGACAGCAATATCCCATCAGATGGCATTCTTCAAGACCACAAAGAATCCATGGGAATTTCAGGAGCTCAGTGCGTTGGACAGTTCCTCCAGGATCAGTTTCCAAAACTGAGCAAAGGGAAAAGTTTCCCTTCATGGTTCTTCATCCTCATCACACAAAAATCAAGATAGGGAGAGCTGATGAAAGACACAAACTTTCAAAAAAAGTAGCCAATCAGAGTGCTGTCCAAGGTCATTTTATTCCCACACATGAGTAGGATATTTACTTAGTGGTCACCACTGTGCTGGGCTAGAAATGATTCATATATCATTACTCATTGTCTTTATTTCCTTATGACTATTGCAACACATGAATACAATCTTGGGGACTTAAATTAATAGAAATTTATTCTCTCACAATTCAGGGCACAGAAGTTCAGAAGTTTGGGCCCCAGACTGAAGTGATAGCAAGACTGGAGACTCTACAGGAGTTACTGTTTCTTGACTTTTCCAGCTTGTGTTGGTTCCCTGCAATTCCTAGAGTTTTGCTGCATTACTCCAAGCCTTGCCTTTCTGATCTTATTGATTCCTCTTCTCCCATTTGAAGTCAAATGTCTTTCTGCATGTCCTCAGGTTGCTTGTAATCCTTTGAGGGCTGGGGCCACCCAGATAAGACAGAATGATTTCCCTACCTCAATAATGTTAACTTAATAACATCAGGAAAGACTTTTTTCCCCTATGGAAGGTAACATTCTCAGGTTCTCAGGTTCCAGGGATTAGAATATGGATATCTTCAAGGATCATTACTCAGTCTACTCCAGGGCTGGTCTTTGTTAACAGCCACAATGCAATCCTTAAGGATACAGACAGTACACCTGATATTTGATGGCTGGCATGTTTTTACACTCTAAAGACATGCAAAGAAACCTTCAGGGCCCCTTCTCCTCTTTGCTCAAGCTCTCCCATCATTTGAGGTATATTCTACCCCATCCCAAATTCATAACTTACTTGCCCTGAAGAATGAGCTTAAAAATAATTCATTTGAGACATTTTCTCAGATCACCACAGTGCCTGAACCAGTTTTTCTCAGGGATAGACATGCAAAATCATTAGCTAAACTGGTGCGTCATGGGCAAACAATAGCACCAAATCAGATCTGAGCAACACGCAGAACATGCTAATGATTTACATGAATCAAAACGATGCATTCTCCTGAACACTTTATGAAGTAGATATTATCCTTGTCAATTCCATTTATAGATGAGAACACTGAGACTTGGAAACTTGTATAACTTTTCCAAGGGTCAGCCTCCAAAAAGAGGACATACTAACCCCCACCTATAACTATGGCTTCAGGATCCCAGCTGTCAGCACAACCTGTCAGGTCAACTCTTGTATTCATAGCCTTCTCACCAAGCCCACTTACATCAACTTTATATTTCCCACTACAACAGGAATTTCTTAAAGGTTTAGCCTTTTGAACATTTATACCATTCCTCCACCTGACATAATCCTTGGCTTCATGAATAAAGGAATAATTGAATAAAAACTAAAATGATAAAATGAAAGAGGAAAAGATCGTGGAAGGCAGTGAAGACAAGAGGAAGTAGAAAGTAGAGGAAGAAGAAGAAAGAAGGAAGGAAGAAACTGAAACTACTGAGAAAACATTACCCAGAGGCACCTTGCTCTTAGACATCACTCTAGAAATTCCTGAAGCAGAAAAATCATCTCCCAAGGTGACTTCACCATCAGTTCCAGCAGAGAAAAAGAGAAAGAGTGAGACAGACAGTATGTGGAAGGAAAACTTCATCCCCAAAGGCAACATTAACAGGAGAAAATTAAGCCCTACACCAAAGCATAGCTAATAAGACTTCAAAGCTCTCTATGAATAGAAATGAATCCTGAAAGCAGATTTGGGAGATGGAGTAGAACAACCCGCACCAAGGCCAATGAAAGCGGTGTGAAGATTTACAAAGCCAAAATGGGCTCAGAACCCCCAGAAATCTTTCTCCTTTCTCACTTCATTCATTCTAGATCCCAAAGGGTAAAGGGATGCATTGGTTTCAGAACCACACACAGTTTGGAAAGATACTTGGGTTCTGGAAAACAGCAATGGCCAGCAATGGCCACGAGGGTATACACATAACCCGGGCAACACATCCCACAGAATCACAGAATCTCAGCCAACATAGCTCCGCATCTAGGAAGCTGTGTTTCCTTTATGCAATCTACCTTCCTACTCTTGATGATTTATTTTGTTTTTTATTTCTTCATCCCTGAGCCTAAAGCTAAGAACAGAGGAAAGAAAGAACACAGCTTTCAACTCTAGACCGAAGAGTAATGAAAAGGGTGAGGCAACAGGAATGCAGGGGAGGGAACAGCAGAGGTGGAGGTGCAGGGTGGAATACTAATGTGAACAATGCTCTCCTATGGCTCATTTTTCCTAAGGGCCCTGATGTATTTTTCATGGCAACATAAATTAGTTTTATTTATTTATTTTTCTCCAGCATGTGAGTAGCAGAACTGACACATGCATCCTGTACAAGTGTAGGGGATATTTTCCACTGGAGGGCATGGACAAGTAGTAGTTAAATAAAGAGAATCAGGGCCCTAAGGTAACCAGGGTCAGTGGTAGGTGAGCCCACCATTATAAAATAGACTGTTTTTCCTTGGAGCTGTGTTTTCCAAGGCACAGAGGAGCCTAGGAAGAGACTGTCTGGAGTTATGTCTATGGTCAATGAATCTTCCAGGCTGAAAGTTCTGCTTTTGCTTCTCAGTTTGGGTTTTATCATTTTACACTCATGCATTTCCTCATTCAGTCTGTTTATATGGAGTGCCTAATATGTGCCAGACATAGACTAGGTGCTGCGTATTCAGTAGAGAATAAACAGATTAAAATCCCTTCCCTGATAGATTTGCAACAGAGAGGAGCAGACACACATAGCAAGCATGAATCACAATGACAGCTGCGTTGTGAGAGCTCTCAGTGTCCCTCGCATGATTCTAAGTACTTCAGATGCAGGAAACCATTTAATCATCACAAGATCCCTACTATACTACACACGTGGTAGATGAGGACACTGTCACTCAGAGTGCATGAACTGACCCAGGCCACACAGCTGGTAGAGGGCAGAAATCAGTGTCCAAACCCGGCAGCCTGGTTCTTATTTCAAAACAGAGACAAAAAACAAACAAAAGGAAGTGCCAGATTATACCCGCTGTCCAGTGCCACAGACAAAATGAGGAGGGTGAGATGACAGAGAATAACTGAGGCAGAGGACTCCTTTGGGCAAGGTAGTCAGGGAAGACTTCTCCAAGGGCTGACACCTAAACTAAAGGAAATGACAGATGAGGCAATCTGAAATCAACAGGAAACACTGTTCCAGGAAAGCGTGTACACACTTTCTTAGCATATCCTTTATGCCTTACTTTTTCTCTCTCTACCCTATCCTGTGTTTCTTGCTCCCTCACCTCTATCACCAACACCCCCAGTTCTGCAGCTTTCTCTCTTTTACCTCTTGCATCTCTCTGTTCTTGTCAGTTCCCTCCATGTGTTTTCCAGGCTTTCTTGTGACTCCTATCTGGCCTACATTTTAATCTTCATTTTGCAACTCTGCAATCTAAGTGACAGAGGAAGAGAAGGAAGAAAAGGAATGATGACAACAAGAATTTTCCAGATTTTTTTAGCCTCTCTACAGAGACTCAGAGGCTCAGAAGCATTAACTAAATTTGTCCACAGCTAAATGGCCGGAGGGAACTGCAGTCAAACTCATCTGTATGGACTCTGTCCAGTATGCCACATTATTCTACCAGAGTTTTGGCTAATTCCTTAAAGGATTACCAAATCTTAAGTCAAAATAAGGCAAAGAAAACAAGGTAAAGGAATATGATCATTGTAGCACTTACAGGTTTCCCAACTATAATTCAGATCTGTGCATCCTACAGAACCCTGAATTTGACCAGCCACTTCAAATTCGACCAATGAACAATGAACACCCTACCAATTCACCTGTGTTTACTCTCTACAACCTTATTATCCTTACTTTGCAGAAGTGAAAACTGATACCAAATCAAGGATGGACTCTAGGTTTCCTGATCAATTATTTAGCAAAAACACGCAATTAAATATAGCAAAAAGATCTCTGTGTCTTCCTGTGTGAAGTAGTGATTGGGACATCTTTGCCATCTTCCTTTCTTCTCAATGTCCTTCTTCTGCTAGTGCTGTGAGTGAATCTGCCCTGAACCACCACTGATGCAGGGTATGAAAACCACAGACTTTGGTTCAAATTCCATTACTGCTAATCTTGACAAGTTCACACAACTTCTCTAATCTTAAACGTCATTATCTGTGAATTGGGGTGGAAAAACCTATAAGTTCAGGACTACTATGAGAATTGAGTAGGAATACATGCAAGGAATTGAATGTAATACTCAACAATCTGTGCTGAATACCTGTGAGTTTCCTTTGACTGCTGGGTAAAATGAAAGCTAACCAACCAGAATGACAGATGTAGTTAATTATTACTCAATTGGTCAAGATTTAGAAATCTACCTTCCACGTAAAGGGCATCCTGCTGCTTCAGCAGCATGTGTTACATGAGTTAGGATCACTTAGTATATCTGGCAACTCAGGACGTCCAAGGAGAGGGCTTTGAATTAGAAACTATGTAAAATAAGGTAGTCAAAAGCAAGGAGAAAAACCATAGACAATAATTCTCCAAAATCAATCAGGGTTGATAGTTGGGAAGTACTCTCCATACTAAGTAGGAGGCTTTGTGGAGAGTTTTGGTTTTGGAGTGAAACATTTTACAAATCATAAATACATTGTACTGATTGCTCATACAAAGTGGCTCTCCACAATGATAGAAACGCTTCTGGCTTAGTATTTCATTTGTTCACACCAACACCTGGGAAGCTTCCCTGTGGCTCAAGAGTCTACTTTTCACTGATCATCTGTCTGTCAGACATTCTGCTAAGTCTCCTTACATTATCACAGCAATCCTGATCATAACCTTTACTTTATAAATGAGAAAACCAGGTTCACAGAGGTTAAGAATTTGCCCTAGATTCATGGACCGGGGTTAGAGAGAACAATGGCCACAGCACTAAACAAGACCAGTTTGGGAACCAGCACCATGTGCAGGCCTCTGGTGGACTGGGAACAACTAGATCCAAGCTTCTCCCTGTGAGTCAGCACCATTTACAGACCAGGGTTAGACAGAATAATGGCCACAGCACCAAACAAGCCCAGCCTGGGGACCAGGGCCGAGCACTGGCCTCTGGCAGACTGGGAACAGCCAGACCCCAGCCCGTTCCAGCACGAGGGCTGGCAAACCACGAGTAATATCCTCCCCACTCCCCACCACAAATGACTGCCTTATCCATAGAAACATGGGCTGTGATGATAGTTATTGAGGTGAAATGCAATTGGATGCCTGTGGTGCTTTGGTATTTCACTAACATTGCAGGTGTAGGACCAGAGGTCTGATCATAGGTTCAGAGGATATCGCTAAACAATGTACCATCTAGGGGGTACCACCTTCTGAGGGTTGTAACCATTGTTGATTCCCTATGGTCTTATTTTGAGATTCTATGTTGTTTCCATTGTTTTGTTGGGTTGAGTTTTATTCTCTTTTGTTTTGTTCGATTATGTTAAATCCCATGGCAGGAGAAGCTATTTCAAGGATAGTAAGATCTATTATGGTAACAATTTTGGATTCACTATTGGCTTGTTTTGAAGTCCTTTATCACATTCATTGTTTTGTTTTTATTGTTTCTATTCTGTTCTGTTTGATTTATACTATGTCCAAAGTTATCTGCAGCTATTTTGAAGACATCAAGGGGCATTATGATAAGTACTATTGATTTCATGTTTTGAAGTCCTGTATCCCTTACACTGGTTTGTTTTGATTGCTTTTATTCTGTTATACACTCTTTAAAAATAAAGAAAAAAAAAAGAATTTGCCCTAAATCCCACAGCTTTCTAGTAAGTTCTTCTACTTTATTTTTTCTGCACAATTGCCTTTTTTCCAACTTTACTCTCAAGTCTCTGTTCCTTATATACAAATATAAAGCAGAAATGTTTTTTCTGAAAATCAGAATGGGGCAATAAACAAAGAGCAAGAATATGGTAGTTATGGCCATACATATAAAGACAGAAGCAGACTCTCAAGGGCGTAGAAGGTGTGAATTCCTGAAAGGGAACAAAAAGGTGCATTTGACTATTTGACTTCACAACTCTCTTCGTGCAGAGTTTCCCAGCACTGGATGACAAGGGAACATGTGCTAAAGGGCAGAGAAGGCCTGGGGACCTAGGTGTTACATGCCCAGCTTTCTGAAGACAAAAATGGCAAAGTAATTTAGATTTCAAAGCCCTATGCAGACTGCTTAGCTAGAATCTAGAGGAAATGAAAAAAATTCTAATCAGAGTGTCTACTGCCAGATGAGGAGATTATGCTTAACTTACCTTCTCATTATTTTTAATGTTTTCAGCCAACACTGCACCAAGCTCAAAATCAGAGAGGAGCGCAATCTATTTATAAGTAAAGTAGGTAATTGGGTAGGTTTGCTCAGCCTGGGCCTGCACGTTCAGGTCAACCCTACTCCCAGGGTAAGAAAGATTAAGTAATTTGGCCAAAAGGAAAATGAGGTTGGGATTCAAGGGAATTTTCCCAGTAGTTCAGTAAGAAGTTTATTACTCCAAGTGGAGAAGCAAGACAATTTGAGGGCAAAAATATGGGAATTTGGCTCTATTTTCCCTTAAGATTTACAGATATTCGTTTCAACATGTCATTCGTAGCCTGCACTGACATGACAGAGGAGGAACTCTACAGTATCAGGCATAAGTTTGTTTCTCAAAATGTATTCCATGGACCCCTGTAGTCACATGCACTGGTAAGAAATAGGGTGTTGTATGGTCACAAAGAACTTTAGAAAATTTTCAGGTAGGCAATGAGAAATGGGTCTATTCACTGCAAAGGTGCCCAGAGACTATTTACTTGACATTATGATTTTATTATGAATAATATGCTGATATGCGCTTATTTGGGTGTGACTATTCATTTGTCTGCTCCTTATTCCAGACTAAAGCATGGAAAATTCTGCTTCACAGTTTCAGTGCTATTTTACTGGGGGGAGGGGCAAAGAAAGGCAGCTAAGGTTTTATTTTCCAAATGCCAAACAAACACTTTGTGTAAAGCCGATGACTTCACTGCTATAATACTGGGTTGTAGTATTTCATTAATAACTGATCTCCTAATTCACGTTTCATGATTCTGTCAGCACACAGAAGCATTTGTCTTTGTCTAAAAAGGAAGTGTGTGTAGCTTCT
>RJWM01052808.1:0-10004 GCA_004363535.1 Dasyprocta punctata | reverse complement strand
TTTACAAATACTTAATTTAAAATATTGACCTATTAATATACCATGTTTGAACTCCAAATAGGTATTTATATGCATCCATATAAATTAAATATCTTACAGTCACATAACACTCCAGAATTCTCTATTATTGTGCAGTAAGGAAAAGGGGAAGTCCACTGGAGGTGCTAATGCAGACGCCCAATTTTGAAAATGCAGCGGGTTATCAAATGTAGGCTTTCCTGAGATTATCATTTTATTACAATGAGCACCTTCCAATGCCAACATGCAACATCTAATAGAGTGTTAAAAGCACAAGAGTGGGATGTTTGAGGTCTGCAGACTTACCAACTCTTATGTGAATGCACATGGGATTTAGCTTTTAGTTTTCATTCGATGGCTTTAACCTGTCCATTTACTGAAGGTCTATCATTATGTTCTGCTTTGGGCCTTTCTTTGATGAATGGCTTTTATGAATTGCATGGCATGTTATTCAGTCCTATAATAAAAGCTTATTAAAGAATCCAGTAAACATAGAAAGACAAAATACTGTTATTCCAAAACACTATTCTGCCAACTAACAATACTCCATTGCCTAAAATTTCTTTTCAGTTCTCAGGCTGAACAATTTATATTTTTACAAAATTAGTTTATTTGTACTACATAATATATCACCTCCTTTTCCATTTCCTTTTCCATTTCCTTTTCAGTAAACAACAAAAAAGGAAAACTACTATTTCAATATAATAGATACTTTAAATTAAAGTTTGGGTTTCTATCTTTTCTCTTAGTTCAGAAACACACAGATCTTTGCATGCAGAGTGGAGAAAATAATTAAAGTTGTTTCTTGAAGTGATTGTCTTTGTTTCATAGATATTTTGGTATTTAAGTAGACAAAGGCAATGGGAAATTATTGTCATAAAAACAAAGAATAAAATGTATCCATGGAAGCCAGAATTCAGGAGTCAGGAGGAACACAGGCATATACAAGAGCCATACAAAAGTCAGGTTTCTAAAGAGGGTTATTAAAAAAGAGAGAAAGAGAGAGAACAGGAGAGACAGAGACCAGCAAAGAAAGAGAGAGGGAGAATCCTAAATTCAAGGCTAAAAGAATGGGCAGTGTAGGAAAGGAAAGAGAGTGTCCAACACAGCATCTGACTGAAGTCTCCCTACTACTTGCTAACTAATCTGTTGTGGTCCTATTATTAACCATGGAAGAAGTACAAGTTCTGAACATAAGAAAAGATTCTAGCCTAGTAATAGGAGATGGAAGGAAACATTCGATGCAATAGAACAAAATCTTACTCAAATTGTGTCTGCAAAACAATTCTAAAACTCTTAGAGAAAAACAGTTTTTAAAAAATGCCACATCAATAAAGTCAATAATAGAAAGTTATTTATGTTACAAATAAAGTTATAGCAATAAAATATGAATGAGAGTTTCAAAAGGTGTATTTTGGTATCTCATGAATAAAAATAAGTAGAAAACACTCATTAAGAAGGAAAGTAAAGAGACAAATATGAGCAGAAGTATGTCAGCAATAGAAAGACATAATGACAAAATGCAAACGCTATGCAGTAAAACTAGGATCACTGAAGTATAAAAAGACTTTTAAGGATAAAACAGTAATTGTAAATACATAAGAGTTTTCATAGAAAAAAAGCAGGAGGATCACATGAGTTCAGCCCCAACTCAGGCTAAGTCTAAATCCATCTTAAACTAGACAGCAAGACACTGTCTCAAAAAAAAAAAAAAAAAAAAAAAAAAAAAAAAAAAAAAAGTGTAGCACAGAAAAAAGAGTTGTGAAACCAATTTAAAAACATAAAATATTTATCAAATGCTTCATTAAATAGTATGAATCATGCCTAATACAAATTGTAAAAAATACAGTTTTGAACTTAAACAAGAAATACTGGTTGTTGCAATGGCTGAGAAATTTTCAGAATGAAAAATATCATACTAAAAGTTAAACTAAAATCCAAGCAAGATAAATTCAAACATATCTTCCTAGATATATCAGAATTAAAGTTATATGCAAAATCTAGAGGTAAAATTATAATATCATAAATTCAACAAGCCAAAACAATAGCACACTAGGAGTTTCTAAGCAGAAAAAAATGAAAAATGCTACAATCACAAAACCAAAAAAATTTATAAATAACTGAAGAATAAACATAGCTGGAAAATGGGAGGAGGTATTATAATAATTTTTTAAAAAATGTTGAATGTATCACTCTTCATAGTGTTCCATACATTAATTTAAATGAATAGATAATCCACTTTTCTATTACTTAACTGTTGTAGTCAGTGGTTACATGAAGAACAACTGCATACAGGACACCAAGTTTATAATACTGTCTTATAATATCACCCAGAGTTAAACACAAGAAGGTGCAGGAAAAGCTATCCACAACCCTAAGACCCAGGATACTTAGCCGAGGGCCTGGATCCCACTGCAATGTCTTGCAAGAGTCCCACTAGAGACCCAAAACACATGACAATGCCTCCCACAGTTCCAACTGGGAATCTAAGAGCCCACAATAAGGACTCACCCCAGTCTATTTACGGTTCTGTGCCGGGACCGCCAAAGGTCAGCGGTGGAACTAGAAAATCTATGCCAGCAGGATGAAGGAGCTGTACAATGGGTTGAGGGTACTACATGGGAGCCGAGAAGTCACACTCAAAAGAAGCGGGGCTGCCCTGAAGAGCACCACAGCCATCCCCAAGGGCGACGAGGTCCCGTGCTCCTCCTCTGACGAGAACAGTTGCGCACAGGTCAGGAAGCACAGCGTGACAAGCCTCTCCAGCATACAGCCTCCCCTCCAGAGCCAGGAAGTGATGCACAATGTGAGGAGCAAGGCTCCTTCAACGTGAACCACAGCCACTCTCACTGATGAGGTCCCGAGCTCCTCTAATGGTAATGGCCGGATCCATACTAGGAAAGCCAGCATGACAAGCACCTCCAGGAGAATCAGCCACTCGAAACAGCAACTCTTAAAAGAATCCACAATGCCTCCTTCTTCTCCATGTCTCTATTTATGCTGGCAACTTTCTTCGGGTGGAGCATCTTTACTCAACACCAGCTGAATTAATTCAGCTGGTGCTAAGTTAACCACCAGTTTGTAATCCATAACATTAACTAATGGCATGTAATAATCTTCTTCAAAACCCAGTTACTTGTAAATAAGTGTTTCCTTTGGGCTGAGTTGGGCAATTCTGTTTAGTTAGCTCATAGTAATTACAGTAACGGAGATTGATTTATGGGCAATTTAGTCTTGGGAATGACTTGATCATAAGTTTTTCCTTCAGGTTGGCCTTCTAGATTTGGCAGAGGAACAAGAAAAAGAGGAAGGACTATCCTAAATTCTTAAAACTCTTCATTTTAATTTAAACTGTGATATCACTTTCGCCAAAACAGTTTACAAATCCAGTCCAAAATCAAGGGCCAGTGAAATAGGTATTAACTTTTTAATATGAGAGAAACAAGGCACATTGCAGTAGATACAGTTATAGGCAGAGATAAAAATTTGAGCCTGTAATTAAATGTAGTGTATGACATCAATTAAATATATTCATGAATGTGTATTTTTAATATTGAAACAATGTCAATACTCTCCTTATTACACTGCACACCCAAAGCAATATCAATGAAAATATCAAATGTATATTTATTACAGTTAAACAGATTTTAAGATTCCTACAGAAATGTAAAGCACCAAAAATAGACACATCAGCTCTGAAAAATAGTAATTCATTAAGAGTTCAATCAACCACAAATTGAGATTTATTTTAAGATGCAACTTTTTTTTTTGAATTAGAAGTCAAACTCAAGACCTTGCACTTGCCAGGCAGGTGCTTGTGCCACTGAGCTATATCCCCAGCCCATTAAGATGTAATTTTGAAATGCTCTTAACACTGACTTGAGTTACAATAATAGAAACACTGGAAACAAACCAACTATATATGGAAACAAAATATATGAAATAAATAACACTAACAATTAGCTTAAGACTGCAAACTATTTAGTAAATGGATCTGGGTTACTGAGATTTATTTGTACCCAAAGGTATAAAGTAGACCTCTGTTTCACAATTGTACTCCACAAAATGGTCCAAGTAGAGAGATAATAAGGAAAATAAAATTTAAAAATGTTTAATGTAGGAAAGCTGAACATATTCATGTTTCAAGGACAGTAAACATTTGCAAAGAACTATAAGTCAAACATGACTAAGAACTATAAGTCAAACACGATGAAGTACAATAAGTCAAAAAATAAAAGATAAATCTGAAAACATGCTTTGGAGAAATCACCAAAAAGTGTGACTGAACAAGCTTTGCTATTGATTAGGTAGATTTACAATTCATGAATAAGACAGCAGAAACCAGAACTGGACAGGTGTATTTCATCAAAGATTTGTGGAGAATCTTCTTGCCAAAATTTTTGAGAATTTACATTAGGGATGTTGTGATCTTATCCAGGTATTGTGGCTCATGTCTATAATTTCAGGACTCTGGGAGGCTGAAGCAGGAGGATCACAAGTTCAAACTCAGCCCAGACAACTTAGCAATTTAGCAAGAATCCGATTCAAATAATAATAATAATAATAATAATAACAATAACATTAATAGTAATATAATAAGAGACTAGGGATGCAGCTTAACATGAATGCCTTGGGTTGAATTCCAGTAAAAATCATTGTTGCCAGCCTTGACTGAAAGAACAGAGAAGAGATGCAAGAAAGAATATCAAGACAGAAAATCAGGCAGTAGGTCCATGCATTGTAGCAGTAGGTTGCCATCACAGCCAGTCTATGGACAGTGAGCTTGCTTCAGTCTAGAACAGTCTAAAGCTTCCTGAAAACATATGCTAGAAAGAAAATATGCCTTTCACGATTTAGGGTAAGGTTCTGTAAGTTCACAGAGGAAACTCTGATTTGAATTTAGATTCTGTCCTTAATAGTAGCAAGCTTGGGCCAGAGATATAGTTCAGCCCAACAGTGACAAGCCTGCCTGATTTCAATTCCCAGTATCAAATTTTTTTAAATAATAATATTAGTAAGCTTTTAGCTTCCAAAGAATTCGAACTTTTATGCAACTAAGTTCAATACATATTTAATTTAAAATTTAAAGATAATATGTAAATATATATATAAATATATCATTTGTATTAAACAGAGGAAACACGATTTAAATACTTAAGTATTTATTGTTAAATAGTTGTTACCTATTTTTCAGTTTTTGCAGTTTTGTATTTACTATAGAATTTTTTCTGTTTGTCAATGGGAAACTTTATTTGTGAGGACAATACGTTATAGTTCATTATGAATCTAGTTTTTTTGTGTGTTTGTATGTCAGGTCCATTAGAGTATTAGTGTGTTAAAAAGCAATGACCTTATACAAAAGATCTAATTTCTGGATTTATTGCTGCTTCTTAATACTTGGACCTTGGACAAGTCACTTAACCTCTGTAAGACTATTTCCTGCCGTATGTACTTCAAAATGTAGGTGAGAATCAAATAAGGTTATTTGTGAAGGTTCTGTAGCTATCGGTATAAATGTCAGGAACTCTTATTGCAAAAACACTTTTAACACAATTTTAACATATATTTTAAATTAAATGGATACTTTATAGTTGTAAACTATCACCTACTTATAAAACATATTTATATTTTGTCATAGTAAGGCAGCACATTTGTGCAGGAGTTTCATATCATTCATGTAAGTAAAACAGTATATTACATAAAGCTTAAATAAATATTTTATTTTTTTATTTTAAAGATAGTAAAATCCAACAAAACATAACAGAACAAAGTCAATCAAAACAAAGCAGTAGAACTGGTACAGAGCTTCAAAGAAAGACACCAAGAAAACAATAGCTATTATAGTATATCTTGTTATTTTCAGAATAGTTGACCATTCCAACAGGTATAGTAAAATGGAACCAAAAAAGAAAATAAAAAACAAAAATAATAAAACCAATAAAAACAGAGTATAAAATAAGACCCAAAAAATTAATCAGAATAAAGCAAAACAATGAGAACAATATTGGGCCTCAAAGACAAGACAGAAGAGAATCCCCCATTTTTGTTACATTGGTACTTTTAAAGAGATGCTCAGGCTACCAATCCGAGGCCTGCAAAATGAACAAAACAATACTAGCATTTAGTTGTTTTATGTATCTTAGTTGCTATCAATTTAGCCAGATATCTGAATCAGCAGGTTGGTTTCCGGGGTGGGAGGGAGGCTTTGTCCTTGATTCTTAGCTCGTGCAACAGTCAGCATATGGTGGGGGGGCATGTTTCTCTTCCTGGAGTCCATGGCGGTAGCGCAGGCCCCCAGAAGGCAGAATAGTTGTCTTCTGGTTGGAGCACCTCAGGCCCAGCAGGGTGGGTTGCCAAGAAGCTCATCTCTTTCTCTTCCTGGAGTCCATGTAAATGAATATTTTAAAATAAAAATATTGTGTTTTTTAAATATAATAATGAAAATACTGAAGCTTTGAACCAAATTACTCACCCATGCTTTCCTTGGAAGTTATAAATATCCAGGAAGAATGTTTTTTGTTATTAGTATTTGTTCTAATTTACTTTGGTTTAATCATAAAGAAATTGATCAATATGTTGACCTTTTTGAGAGGAAATATACCACTCCATATCCATAATGTTGCAGATTCCATTTTTTCAAAAACCGTAAAAAGTTCACTGTGAAAAGAGATGGTGAGAGAAAAATAGTAGAATCCTCTACTAATTGCCTGAAGTTATGTAACTATTTCTCTGTGACCTACGTAAACACAGTTGTACTCTTGTTACTCAGGAGTTTATGCTTTGTATGTGACCTTATCCATAGTTTTCACAGAAATTCTGATAAAGAAAAAAGACAGGATATAGAAATGTAGACTATGAAAGCTCAAACCATTCATGTTTTTAAACAATGTAACATCACAGAGAGTTCTTTGAGCACAGTATAAATTCTATAAATGCTTACTAAGTCATGTATTAAATATTTTTCTCTTAAAAATGGAAGGAAGATACAAATATATATCATTACAATACCATAAA
This sequence comes from Dasyprocta punctata, assembly GCA_004363535.1. Lineage (NCBI taxonomy): Eukaryota > Metazoa > Chordata > Mammalia > Rodentia > Dasyproctidae > Dasyprocta > Dasyprocta punctata. The sequence goes on along the minus strand of RJWM01052808.1, from coordinate 2,972 downwards.
ACTCATTTACTAACATTTTAACATAGCATATTTTATGTTTGTGAGAAGAGATAATGATATGTTGTTTATGAGAGTTTTCATTTGAGGTCAGTCCAGTTGAAAATAACTAGCTAGAAAAATTAATGTCACTTTAGTAATTATAATTTTCCTACAGAGGTCAAAAACCATATCTAGGGCTGAACAGAAACTACTGACAACATTTGAGAGACTGTTGCCACTAGACTTACACTCTATGAAATGTGAATTGCCTTTCTTTTGGTAACTTTGACTACTTGATCCATACATTTAAGATAAACAGATTGTTTTGAGATGTATTTATATACATTGTCATTGTTATCATGGTAATATTAAGGGCATAAAATATCGTTTCTTATTTTTATAATGCTACCCCTACATTATTTTTTGATACAACATATATTTAGCCTATTTAGATAAATAAATTTATATTGCTCTTATACTTAATTTGGAGTCAATTGAATTAAATACAGTAGTGACATCATAAAAGTAATAAATGTTGAAATGCTATTGATAGATATACACAGTCTTTGCAAATGTGATTAACAGTTTTACATGGTCTTTACAAGTTTCTGTAAATTTCTTAGTATGTTGTCTAATAAGTCAATTTACCTCAGTTTAGATTATCATTGTTGCCACGGTGGCCAGTGATGGTCTCCTATATCACTGCATTCTAAGTAACCACTGGTGTCATGAGGCTGGCAGAAGTCAAGAGTTACCTCTTCCATTCACAGCCACACACTGGGAAGGAGGACTGTGTGTTTACCCTCTACATGTGTCAACACACTCTTCTCAAAACATCATTGTGATCCTTGGAATCATAACCACACTGAACATGTTCCTGGCTAATCCTGCAAAATGAGGATTTGGCTCTTAGCTATGAATCTGTGTGTGATATTTCTGCCCCAAGCACTGGCAGTCACAAAGGCTTTACCTGGAAGCCCTCACCAGGAAAGGGGGCATCTCCTGCAACCTGCTTTGTGTGTGACCAGGGCATACCCAACTCTGAAGGGTTTAGGACCCTCTGTCAGATATTGCTCTTTGTTCAAAGTTTTAGCCTATTCCTAGGCATCTTTGTCACAGATCTTTTTTGGGCGCATTTTCTGAGGTCTCCTGATATGGAGGAGGAGGAGGAGGAAGACATTTTCTCATGTGGACTCTGTAATGAACAGTTTTACCACTCCCAACCCTCTTTCACTTCCCTGAACTACGGTCCATGTATCTGATTAGATCTCTTATTTAGAACTCCTTCCACAGTGAAACCAACCCCACATTTGTGTCTCCACCTGATCTTAATTTGCACATCTTCACGTAAGTGGAAAACAAACAAGGGAGTCAGTGTTTTTACCAGTTTGACACCCTTGATTCTACCCTCACAATAAGTCAAGGCTTAGCTCTTTCATTTCATGGGCTGGTGCTTTAATTGGTATCCTGACAATTGATGCCTTAGCTTTCTCTCACAACTCAGCTCAGGACTCCTATTAAATTCATATAAATGCTTAACAGCATTAGCAAAATCTTCACACTCGCTAGTATAGAATGCAAAACTTCTCCTGGCCCTAGGACTGGGGAAGGAGTTCACCAGAGCCAAGAGTGTGAGGACAGCAGTTTGTATCTGTTAGAGAGGTGTCTCTCCTCTCAGAGAACTGGTGTGGAGGAAGCTGGAGGGGAGATGTCCCACCTAGACCACATTCCATGATAGTGTCCCCCTGTAAGTAAATGTGATCAGATGTCACAGACCAAATCTATTGTTTCAGCCACTCTGGGAAGGAAACAGCGTAGATGGTTATCCAGTATGTATTTATATCCAGCATGCATTTAACTTAAAGGTTTTTGTTGCTGCACATAAAATATAAAAGTAATTTAGTGTTAACTTGATTCTCAAATATTTTTCCTACATCGCAATAAAAAGAACATCTCCTTAGTCTAAAATGCTATTTTCAGCTTATTCTTGTGAATATCTTTCACTCATCTCGCTTGGAATACATTCAAATCAGAGTAGAACTTCTCTTATTTTCATTTCTGAGTACTGCACACTTTTCAAAGCTCACTCTCCTTGTGAAACTTTCTCTGATTATGCCAGGTGATGTTAGTCAGTTTTTGATGTGAATACTTTTAATGAATAATAGCCATTTGTACCAACAAAGTGGCATTTGAAATCTCATGGTTGGCATATGTCTTTCCTTTTATCTAGTTGTTACTCACCTTGTATATCTGCAGACTGTCTTTCAATCTCAACTCGTGTCACTTTCATTTAAAAAATTTTTCTTTCCCTCTGAGTATAAATGAAGACAACGGCTTGTACTTGTCAGGGTTTAAACATGAAAACTGAAGTCACAAAGATCTTTGAAGTAGAAGTTTTATTAAAAAAATGAATAATCAAAAATTATTTGCAAAGCTGAAAGAAAGAGGGTCACGGTGGCAGGGGCTGAGCCCCCTCCTGGCTGATGGAAACCTGCAGAAGATACTACATAGGTTGCAAACTCCTATTGAAGTCTGTTTTATTGATTTATTTTACATTTGCATTACTCCAAAGTACTATGGAACCTTAAAGTCTTTCTCATTTTGGTTCAGATATTTTTACATTAATTATAAATAAATATTTGTACTTTAACCTTGTAGAAATAGGCTCCTCCCATGCCTACACTATATTTATGTCTAATATATATGCTACATATATGCTGAATATAAAATGAAAACATGAACCCTTGTAAACAACTTTTAATCTCTGAAGGACCACTAATTCTTTCAGATATTTTCTTTATAGCTTAACATTTTACTACTATCTACTATAGTAACATCTATATTCAGCATTGTATATGCAGTATTGTATCCTGAACTCATTATCGAAAAAAAAATGCTACATTTTAAATTTGTGACATCCAGTCTGCAGAGGCATCACTTTTAAAAGCATTGTTCTGTATTTTCACCAAATATGCTAGAATGAAATTTAAAGT
>RJWM01052807.1:0-10001 GCA_004363535.1 Dasyprocta punctata | reverse complement strand
TGTGCTTACTCTGTGGCCTTGTTTAAGTCAGTAAACCTCTCTGTACCTCGATGTGCTAGAGTGTGACCCTGTGTTAATGACGGGAGCGCCTCAGGGATCATTCCCAGGTTTAAGTGAGAAATGACGGTAAGACTCGTGCTGGAAGCGTGGAGGCTCCACCTCGGCAGCTGGGGTTCGCACAGGTCTGGGTTTTTGCACCCTTTCCCCGCTCCTGCTGGCCTGGTGAGGGGCGGGGACAGGGAGGGGGATGCACCTCCAGTCCTCACCCCTCCCCTCTTCTGCCGCCAGCCGCCTCTGTCCTCCCCTGCCCCTGGCTCCTCGCCCCCTCCGGTAATGTGGCATCACCTGCAGCTTCACAGGGCCCCCAGAGCCTCGGATTGGGTCGGGCTCTTCTCACAGCTCCAACCAAAACCCAAACCCACTGTCCCCCCGAGCTCCCCGGGAAGAAGGAAGAAGGGCTGTCCCGTGACAAGCCCTCCCCAGCTTCTCCACTCTTCCCCCTTCCGTGGCCTGTCCGCCTTGCAGGTCATCGGGAACGCAGAGGCAGGCAGTGCCCTTCTAGGAGTCGTGGCTCTGGACAAGACAGGGCCCACCTCCCCTGGGTGCAGTTCTCCACGGCCCGCCATGCAGCAGCCAGACTGGACGCCCACACCTGCCCTCTCCGGTCCCTTTCACGCTGTGCCTGGCCCCTAAGTCCGACTCATGGACGGGTCCTGTGAGCTCCACTCCACAGCGCACCTCAGAAATGCCCACCGGTCCCCACAGAGCACTCCAGACCTCTGCCGAGACCCCAGCCCCCACGTCCAGCCCCCCTCCTGCCTCCTAGCCAAGGCCGTTCTCTGGAGCAGGGTCAGCAAGCCTGCTGTACCCAGCCAGGTGGTCAGTGTCCTCCTCAGCGTGGACCGTGTGGGCTTTGCTGCAGTTACAGGCTTTTGGTGCAGAAATGCTGGATGCCTGATTAATGCAAACAGCAAAAGCTCTCTGACTCCTCACTGATGGGGCTGTGGGGCCGCCCCTCACCCTCTGTGCTTCGGGCAGAAATGTCACCAACCTATGCACACAGGAGCCACTAGCTACAAGTGGCCACTGCGCAATTGACAAGTGGCTGCTGCGACTGGGGTGCTGAGCTTTAATTCTGTATCACCCCATTTAATCTAAAGAGCCGTGTGGCTGGAGCCGCTGGGCCGGACAGGGCATCAGGACTCTGGGAGAGAGTCGAGGGTCCCAGTGCCACCTGTGCAGCCACCGAGAGAGTGCAGAGCAGGTCTGGGCTGCAGGGAGGGACGCCTAGCATGGTCCCCTGCTCACTGTGTAGCCGCCCAGAGCAGCATGAGGGGGCCGAACAGACACAGGCTGTGGGCGGGATCCGAGCTGGAGCCAGCAGTCTGAGAGCTCCTGTGTGAGACCTCGGAAGCAGCTCATTCTGGGAGCAGAACAAAGGCTCATCTATCCGGCTCGGTCTAGTTTGGGTTTTAGAAGGTGATTAAGGCACCAGCTCTGCCGCTCACGTGTTGTGCGCCTTGAACCAATGACAACCTCTCTGGACTCATTTGCTTATTTTAAAAGATGGTGTTGGTATAAAATCATACAGTGCATGTTCTTCTGAGACAGCGGTGGACACCACTAGGAAGAACCAGGGGACTTCCTGGGTGCAGAATGTCACCCGCGAGGGCATTGTGAGGTCTCCTCAAACTTGCCCAAGGTCCAGCAGGGAATCCAGGCCCAGACCAGGCACTCACATGTGACATTTGTCTGTGAGTCTGCAGTTAGGTGACATCTGTCACAAGATCACCTTCAGTGCAGGGGGACTGGGCCCAGATGTAAGCAGCTCCCTTGGGTGCTGAGGTGCAGGACGTGGGGAAAAAAAAAGACAACAGCATCGGATTAACAGCTGGTTCCCCCCCGCCAAGCTCCGAGGAGACCTCACAGCGACCTCAGGCACCAACTGTCACCGTGCGGTGACGTCCTCATTATGCGAGGACCCAGGCCCTCACTGGAGGTCAGAAGCTGACAGCACAGGGCTCGGCTCCCAAGACCGCATCCCTGACCTTCACGATGAGGCCACCAACCCACCAGAGAGGCCAGGCCAGCACCAGAGACACGTGCCCTCTGCAGGATGGCCCTACTGTGCACAGCAAGGGTCTGGGTGGGAAAGGCCTGGGGCCGCGATTTAGATGGCTGGAAAGAGGTTGTGCATCTGGATTTTTGGGCATGCTTTTAAAACATCTTCTAAACATTTTAAAGCATGGGCTTGCAGATATTTTAAAGAGTGAGTTTGATGCCCATGCATTAAGTTACAATTGCTCCTTCAGGAAGGGACCCTGCAAGGCCAGGCTTCTAACATAGACGCAAACTTCTCAGTGTTGGATCTCAGGTAAGCAGCGGGAATGAGACCTCGGGATTGTCCCAGCTGAACGGCAAGCTGCAGGGGGCCCCTCATCCTGGAATATGTGCCCCGTGTCACAGGGAGCCCTGTGCATTAATGCGTGGCTCTCCTTGGCTCCACTTGACCCCGAGGATGATGACAGCAATGAAGATTGCTCACAAATGCTTTCTGAGAGCCCTTGTGCATTAGGACTGGACTGAGTGCTTCCCAGGGATCACCTAATTCAATGTGAGCGACCTGGAGGGGCCAGCATGACGACAACCTCACTTAGAGTTGCTGGAACAGGTTCAGGGGTTAAGTGACTTCTCCACGGGCATGCAGCTTAGTGAGGAGTTCAGTCCCCCTCGGTCCCAGGGCAGCCTGGTGTCAGAGGTGCCCGCTGCTCTGGAGGCCCTGTCTCTGCCTTTGGAAGCTCCCTGGCCTTCGTGCTCCCTCTCCTCACCCAAGGGCTTCTGGCCTGGACTCTTTCCAGTATGAATGAGCCAGTGTGGGTTCAGCACTGAGGACAGCACCCACAGTACTTAGGACAGTATCCAAAGCACTTAGGAAAGCACCTGCAGCACTGAAGGAAGCACCTCCAGCAGTGAGAGAAACACCTGCAGCACTGAGGGAAGCACCTCCAGCAGTGAGAGAAACACCTGCAGCACTGAGGGAAGCACCTGCAGCAGTGAGAGAAACACCTGCAGCACTGAGGGAAGCACCTGCAGCAGTGAGAGAAACACCTGCAGCACTGAGGGAAGCACCTGCAGCAGTGAGAGAAACACCTGCAGCACTGAGGGAAGCACCTGCAGCAGTGAGAGAAACACCTGCAGCACTGAGGGAAGCACCTGCAGCACCGAAGGAAGCACCTCACAAGTTCTGGGCAGCCAGGCTGGCTCTTATCACCAGCAGTGCCAGGATCACTAACTAAGCCACGTGTGTCCTGAAGGAACTATCTGTTCTTAGAAGCTGAAATAAAGTAGGATTTGGGCTCCTTCTTTAAATATTGTGGTCATTCCTCTGTACTTGCTAGAATTTTATTTGCTATATTTCATTAAAGGAACTCACACCTCTATTACAATTTATTTGGGAGACAGCCTCTCCCACAGCCCCAAATCAGAAACCAGTACCATCTGCACAGCGCTGTTACAGTCCTTTCTCACGGTCAGGTGCAGCCTGGGTGAGGTCATCTCATGGCCCTGGGGGCTCCTGACCCCCACAGGAAGCTACAGGTGCACAGCCGGGGGGGGGGGCGAGGCTGTGTCCCCGTCCTGCCCCGCCTCTTCTCCGGGTAATCCCACTGTGCTGTGTCCTCAGGGCCCCAGCTGCTGCCTCCTGTCCCGTCCCAGCCCTGCCACACTCGGTCACCTGCTGCTGAGCCAAAGCCCGTCTTTCCTGAGCCTTGGCCGTCAAAGGCCGCCCAGCCAGCCTCACTAGCACACGCACACCCTGTCGCACTCACAGGAAGGACATCCCCAACCCCCAGGGCCAACAGTATCCTGTCTCCAGATCTTTCCAGACCAATTTGGTGGGCCACGCCCCGTGCTGGGCACCCTCCCACCCCATGCTGCTGCAGGCCTGATGGCAAGAGCAGCCGGGAGAACCTCCTCCGTGCAGCCCCGACCTCCGCACACCAACCCAGGCCCACCGTCTGGAGTGGCTGAGGCAGAGGGAGCAACCGCCTTCCTCCTGGCCCTGCGCAGAGCCCGCCGAGAAGCGTGGGCCCCTGAGTGCCAGGACAGCAGCACCACCACCCTGAAGGTGCGGGGCCCAGCGCAGGGGCTTCACTGGCGCTGGCCATCAGAAACAACAGCTGTCCCCACTGTGGGCGGCTGCCTGGGGCCGACCTGAGGTCAGTAGGGCCGAGAGCCAGGAGCCACAGCTCTTCTGATCCCAAATTCCCGCGGCGGCCCCCAATTAAGCGAGAGCGGGGCGCGGCCTTTGCGGGGAGGCAGAGCCAGCAGGGGCAGCCCTGCCGGTGCCGCGGGGAGGCTGTGGATGGACAGACAGCAGCCGCGGTGGCGCTGGTCTGGCAGAGGGATGCACCCAGGATGGACCCCACCCGGCTCTGAGCAGAAGCTCCGGGTGTCTCAATCTGCAGCCGGGCTCCAGCCTCCTCCGGCCCTGGACAGATGAAGGCTTCACCACCGGCCCCACGCTGTACATGGCATCCCCAGGCTTGCACTTCAAGGAGGAGACAAGCTCCTGCTTTAGGGGTTGTTCCCGAGAAGACCTCAAGCCCCTGCCAGTAGGCCACAGCGGGGCAGGGATCTCAGCCCCACAGGGGCTCTGGTGGGTTTGCACTTTTCTTCTCCATCCTTCTCCTCCTCCCTCCCCTTCCTCATACCCAGCAAGAGCCCTGGTCTTGTGCTATTAAGATAGAGACCCCCACACTGCCTCGGTAAGAGCCCCTCAACTTCGCAGACACTGTGGGCTCCAGACAACCCTGTGAGGCCCCAGAACTTCTCCCGTGTAACAGGGGAAGCGAGGACAATCTGCTGGACAAGAGGACAGGGAGAGCCCTGCAAGAGTCCACCGCACGGCCTCATCGGCACGCAGGGCCCCTCCGCATCTCTCAGCAGAAGGGCCACCGGCCATGGGGCCTAACTCCCTACACTGCTGCTTTTGGGTCCCCTGAAATCCTTCCTGGACATGTCCCCTCGAGGGACTTCCTTACCCAGAGGGTCTCAGTGAAGACGCAGAGATGTCCTGGGAGGGGCTCATGGCAGAAGGTCCCCCATGAGCCCCCTTAGCACTCACCCATCAGCTGCACCAGACTTGGGAAGAGACGGGAGGAAAGGGCTCGGGCAGAGTGGGGCGGAGCCAAGTCCCCTCAGCCCCCCAACCCGCCCCAGGCTGCTGTTGGAGCCCGAGGCGGGCTCTTTGCTCCCACCCAGGACAGCTCAGCCCGCAGGGCGGCCCGCCAGTACCTGCATCGTCCGAACGGGTGTCTGAGGACGGCGGCTCATCCGGGGAAGCCTGGTTTGTCCCGGCGGCTGAGGGGCTTCCCGGCAGGACATCCTCAGAAGTCAGGGCCTCCTGCTTGGGGGTGGCCGGCTCGCTCTGCGTGGACCGCGGGCCTCCATCGGGGCAGCACGCCTTGCTCTCGGCATCTGTGAGGATGTGCTGTGATCAGCGGGGACCACACGCTCAGGATCCTGTCCGGGCTCTGGGCTCTGGGGAGGCAGCCAGACCCCCTCTCCTCCGCTCTGCCTACCTAGACCCCTGGCTTTGGCCACACACCCCGTCCACCTCTGCGGGAGCCTGGACGCTGTCCACAGCCCATCCCCTCCACAGGTCCCTTTGCAGCCCCTGCAGCCCCTCCCTCTGTCTCCCAGTGCGCTTTGTCCTGGGACCGCAGAGGGCTGCACACGAGCGCTCACATACTGCCTCCTGCTGCCTCCCGTGGATGGGCCAGCTGGCTGCTGGAGGGTGACGGGCACGTGGAGCAGGGCCAGGGCCAGCCCAGACAGGTGGCCACAGCAGGACTGCCAGGTGCCCCGAGGCGCTGCGCTCGTTTGTAAGGTGACATCATCATGGCAGTGGATAGCACCTCATCTCTGCCCCAGCAGTCACTCACGAAGTACTGCTTCCAGACAACCGGCTGGGCACCTGGCGCTGACCGGCCCCAGCAAGGGGGAGGCCACTAAGACGCCATCCTTGCCCTTGGGTTGCTGACACTCTGAGGTCACAAAGATGACCACTGTGGCATCTGAGCCTAAGAACGAAGGAGGTGGTCCCCGGGATCAGCTCTTCCAGGATGGCGACACCGAGGCCCCGGACAGGTGTAAAGGGCTGTCACGGCCACGCAGGGTCTGGCTCACCGTGGGCTGAGCCTCCAAGGACAAAGAGGCTGCTTCCGTCACACAGCTGCAGGGAGTGATCGCCCTCGTGAGAAGGACAGCAACACCTGGCGCGCGGGGCACCTTGCTGAGCCGCTGCACAAACCCTGCGGTGCCCGGTTCACAGCGACAGACGTCACAGCACAGAGTGGCCATGTGACCTCACGTGTTCCCACAACCGCGGGACAGCGTGTGGGTGCCCGCCTGCTCCGCCCTCCCGCTCTGGCCCTGCCTCCCTGCCTGGCAGTGACTGGCCCGCTTCACAGGCAGGGTTTCCCTTTGCCCAGCTCAGCAGATCCCTGCCTGCTGTCTTGTGCCTTCCAAGTGCGTCCCTGTCACCGCCCAGAGTGTCCCAGCTGGAGGAAAAGCACGCGGCCTCCCTCCCATGCGTCCCACCAGCAAACTTTCTGGGTCCTCATCTCCTCGTCTGTAAAATGGGGATAATGCACTGGGCATGGTAGTGCACACTTGTAACCCCAGCACTCCAAGAGGCTGAGGCAGGAGGACCACAAGTTCAAGTCCACCCTAGGCAACTTAGTGACTCAGCAAGACCCTGCCTCAAAATTAAAAAGGGGCTGGAGATGCAGTTCACTGTGAAGGCCCTGGGTTCAATTCCCAGTACCACACAGACACGGGGGAACGACGTTACTTGCAACGTTTCAGTATTCTGGGAAGAATTAAGTAAGTTAATGGAGTGAGTCTGGAGCAGTGCAAGCATTCCACGCGTGCCGTCACTCCCGCTGCTGAGATGACGGCCACTGACGAGGAGGAAGACAACGGCACGACCCGGCATGGCCAGCAGGCCGATGTGCAGCCAGCAAGCTCAGGACAGGAGGTTTTCTCCCTTGACAGGGTCCTCCCCAGCCCGACACACTTGCTGGGCCTGCCCAACGATGCTCGGGCGACTGAGCTCGGTACTGCCTTCCTTCTCAGTCTGCTGGGGACGAGGGAAGCTCAGCTCAGCCAGGAGTCCGGAGATCCGCACACAGGACCAGCTCATCTGAGAGGCACATCGCCTGCCCTGGGGGCTCGCGGAGGCCTCTTCCCACGAAGGCACAGCTGCAAACGCCCCAGCCTTGGTGGCCACACGCCACTCGTCCATGCTGCTTATTCAAATCCTATGTGTTTAAGAAGCACCCCAGCTTTGAGGCTGTAGGCGGATGGGTCCTGGACCGCATGTGAACCCAACTTTGCTGCCTGCCTAGCCCTAGGCCAGGCAAAGACCCCGACGCAGTCAGGAACTCAGCAGCTCGGCAGGGTTAGGTTACCTTGAAGCTGGAAACTGTATCGTTGTGACACTGTCCACTGTTAGCTTCCTGGACCGGGGCAGCCCAGAAGGACGGGAGAGCTGGCGCACTGTGGCGGGCGGACGGCAGCCCTGCCTCGCCTGTCCTGGGGTGGGCAGCTGCTCGCCGGCCTGTGGTCATCCACGCCCAGCCTCGAGGGCCCGCTGCTGCTCTTACTAACAAGGCCTCTCCCCAGCATCATCCCAGGAACACAAGAGCAAGGCGGCCAGGCCCAGGGTTGCCCGCCAGGCCCTGCAGTCACCTGCAGGCCCAGACCCCACCTGGTTTGCAGTTGAGGAGCCTCGTGAGGCTTTTCGAGCTCTGCTCGAAGCTCCAGCCCAGGATCGCACTCAATGAGAAGTTACAGTTCCCAAAATAGCCTTGATGGCAGGGCGGTTGCTAGGAAACGCTGGCTGGGGCCTGGGCGGGGTCTCAGGCCCTGCTTCTCCACTGTGCGGCCAGCGGCCTCCCTGCGGTCCTTCTCCTCCGAGGGCCGCAGAGGGGGCAGCACAGCACGCAGCGTGCCGTTGTGAGAGAGAGAACCGCCACGAACACGCACAAACGCACGCACGCAGGTGTGCACAGCCCCTGCACCCCTGCCCCGGGGAAAGCAGACAGACTCGACGTCACTGCGCAGTTTCCCAGGTGACAGGTCACTGAACATGGCACCAGGGCAAAGCGCTCTTCTTTAATGTGATAGAAAATGAAATTCTTTAAGTTATTTAAGAAAAGGCCAGGTCGGGAACGGTGTCTGCAGGGACGCCCGCAGTCTCCCGCCTCGAGAGGGCGCTGCACGGGGGACCAGATGGCGGGGCCGGGGGTGGATGGGCCCTGCACGCCCAGGGGCCTGCCCTGTTCCCGGGCACAGAGGTCTCGGAGGAGGGGACAGAGCCGGCCGACGCCCAGGCAGGCTGTGAGGGCGGCCGGCCACAGGGGGGCGCCCTCCGCCGCGCAGTGGCCTCGCGTCCCCAGGAGGAGGAGGTGCTCAGGCTATGGTACGCGCGCTACTTTTTTCTCTTTTAAGACAGAAGATGTTAAATGTATGAGTCGTTTTTTTCTGAACTAAAACCTCTGTCTTCAGGATTAATGGCCGTGCCGGTACTCGGCGATAAATAAGTGGGTCTGGGTTGCAGTTTGGGCCCTCGTGTCTGAAAGGCTCACCGTCCCTGCACCCCAGAGAGCCGCTGCGGCACGGGGGGGCTCAGGGCCACCACCCCCGGGAAAGGCCAGGTGCCGGCCGCAGGAGCATCGGCCTCACTTCCACGCCCTCCGGGCCCCCAGCTAGGAAGGCGCGGCCGAAGCACCTGTGCCCACCAGTCCCAGTCGCTGTCGGGGAGAAGGCCCGGGGCACGGGGCAGGGCAGGGGCTGCGGCCAGCATTTCTGCAGATCTTAGGGCCGCAGGCTGACTAAAGGCAGTGAGCGCACAGCAGGGAGCCGCAGGCCTCCACGGGAGAAGCGGTCCCTGCCGGAGCAGGCCCTGTGGCCGCTTTCCGGCCCGTCTCCGCCCCCAGGCGCCCTGGCCTTGCTCCTGGACTGCAGATTCCCCAGGCCCTCGCCCTGGGGCAGCCCGGGCTCCCACCCTGGCTTACGCTTGTGCAAAGCAGCTCACGCCTCAGCCTCTCTCCCTGCCCTTTCCCTCGACCTTGCCCAGCAGCACGAGCTCCCTTCACCGGCCCCTGGGCCCTGCTGCTCCCCACCCCGGGGCCTCGCGCCCACTGCTCCTGGCTGGAAGCTGGCACTCACTTCCTGGATCTGTCCTACAGGAAGCTGGAGAAGCTCATGGAGCAACGGTGCTGATGCAGGGGCCACCCCCAGAGCAGCGCAGGTGCAGGCTGCTTGGTTCTGTTTGTTGTTAAGCTCTCAGCTGTTGCTCAATGGTGCAGCGCTCACCTAACATGTGGGAGGCGCCGAGTTCCATCCCCAGCGCCAGGAAAAAAAATGTCCCAGCGATCCTAACATGCAGCAAACTCTGACAACCAGGCAGCATGCTCTGCCTGCCCTCGTGGTCCCCCACGCAGTCTCCCAGAACCCAGTCAAGCTCCCTCGCATGTTCTTAGGGTGCTGTGTGACCCCACATCACAGCCACACCCTCACCCTCCCTGTGATTTCGCTCTGATTTGTGAGTTTGTGTAATGCCCGTGCCCCGCACGAGTGTGCGTTCTGGGAGAACAGCGTTTTGCTCCCCTGAATCCCCAGCCTCTAACACAGATCCCCCCACCCCCCACCCCGCACATGGTGGGCACACGGTAAAGTCTGCTGTGTCACCTGATGAGTGCAGGCCAGGCGCTAGTGGACAGAGCCTGCTGCGGGCCACTCCAGCTCCTGGCTCCTTGTCACTCAGTGGGAGAGAAAGAGCAATGCCAGTGGGGGGCGGGCGCCCCGGCCAAAGGCCCCAAACCAGCCTAGCGCCGGCCTGTGCACCCAGAGCTAAGAATGGAGTTTACCTCCATGAATGCTTGGGGAAACGTCCAAAGGAAAGGAACACTTCCTGACTCCTGAAGGCTACC
>RJWM01052806.1:0-10003 GCA_004363535.1 Dasyprocta punctata | reverse complement strand
CTCAGTGACTTAAGTGCCTGTCTGACAGGTGTGAGGTTGTGAGTTCAATCCCTGGTGCCACAAAAAAAAAAAAAGAAAAAAAGAATTACCTTTGTTTCTCCTGACTGGGTGCTACTTTAGTAAGACATAATTACCAGGAACATTTAATTGTCACTAAGTACGTGTTGCTCATTTTTGAGGAGAAGGCGAGCCAGAAGATCTGAAGCAGAGATGGCACAATCAGCACCGCTGAATCATGTATCCACCTCCCCCTGCCATCACCTGCTTTCCCCTCACATCTCCTTGAAGAAGGGGCCATGATGCCACAGTGGATTATGTGGGCTCATAATTCACAGCACAGTTTGCGGCACAACTCTCAAATCCAGAAAAAGGGTTTTCCCTTCTTGATTTGTTTGGCCTAATATGCCTTTCAGAACCAAAATGAAATAATACAAGGTGTAGGATTGATACTGGACCAGAGCTGTCACAAAGAAAAGCTCTATGTTTCGCTCTGTGTGTGTGTGTGTGTGTGTGTGTTCTGTGTGTGTGTGTTTACTGGTGATTTAACTCCTCAACCTTTAAGTACCGTTCATTCAGTTGTATTCTCACACATACCAGGGATTCAAATTTGTTTGTACATAAAAACGTGCGCTAAGGGCTGGGGGTGTCGCTCAGAATACTTAGCATGCACAGGTCCCTAGGTTCAATTCCCAGCACTACCTGTGTGTGTGGGTGTGTGCGTTCACATGTGCACATGTACAATCATGTACTCCAATTTAATTTGTGGTACATTTTAATAAGCATTTTTCAAAATGACCAACGGATTGTCTATGGACTGATTGTTTTCTTCCCAGTTACTCGTACTTTCAGTTATCCAACTTAGGGCCACGCTTCATGTTCTTAAAAATGGAGTTGGTGATAGTGACGTGTTTTGGAGTATGCCTATTTACAAAAATAGTGTGTTTTTACTACATCAGCTGATTCATTACAGAAAATAGTACTTATATAGTGTCTTAAATCTATCAAAGAATACATAAAACACTCCTTACATCTGATTTAAAAACAAAAATCTACACAGTAGATAGAAAAAAATTAACTGAAATAACTTACTTCCACAGATTTCTTGCAGAAGTTAGAATTAAGAAGGCTTTTCCCTGAAAAAAATAATTCATTTGAGAAAGTTTGAAAAATTGGGTGAAAATGATTGACAGAATGTTTCCTTCAAAATAAGTGGCCTCTACATACATCTCAGAACCATTCACAGGGGAAGACCTAAATAAATGACTGCAGAAGACATGTCTAAATGCATATTCCATCTGAATTATTGATCTACATTCTTTGTACCATAATGTTTCAATTAAACAAGAGGTGCCAGTGTTTTACAATTGTAACTTAGGGTTCAGTCAGTCAGTCAGCCACTTGCTATTCATTTATGTATTCATTCAATGTTTACTACACTATGCCAGACACTGGCCTTAGTTTTAGGAGTTAGAGCAGTGAATTCAGTTGACAGTTTCTATTTCTCACTGTCCTTAACAGACCAGTGAGGACAGAGAGACTGGGGGAGGGGAAGGAAGAAAATAAATATATCCATTAGATCATTCAAGTAGTGTATTGTGCACAAAACAGGGAAATGGGATTATTTGAATCAAAGGAGAAGAAAGACCTATTTTAGACTTTTCTCAAGGGAAAAGACAGAGTTTGGATTCTAAAATAAGTACAGTTGGCCATTCAAATTCTTGAGGAAGAAAATTTACAGGCAGACAGAGGAGTCAGAGTAAAGGCACAGAAGTGAGAATGATTTTAGTTTTTATTAAAGAACAAAAAAATCCAAATGGCTGAAAAATGATAAGTATTTTGATTTTATCTAGTTGTAATGGGAAGACATCTAAGGAAATTTTAAAATCAAGCTTACTGAAGAAGAATTTGTATACAGAAAAGCAACAAGTTAAAGGTTGCTGTTTACTGAGATACATCAAGTGTATATAGTCATGTAAGCACCACTTCACTACCACAATTAAGATATAGAATATTTCCATCACTCTAAAAAGTTCCCTTTTGTAGTCAATGCCTTCTCCCCCACAAGCTACTAGAAATCACTATAATTCATGCTATAAATGGAATCCTACAGACTGTCAAGTAATTGAATCATATAGTACACAGTTTATGGTCTTCTGACTTCTTCTGCTTAACATAAAGTTTCTGAGATTTGCCTTCATCTTGTTTCATGCTGATTCCTGAATTCTACTGCATATCTAACAAGCGACACTGACACTGCAATTGGATTCCCAAATATGGGCAAAAGATAACAGGTGTTGGAGTCACATGAAATAAACCAAACCTTGTTAATGGAAGTGTAAATTTATACAGCTATTATGGAATACTACGGAAGCTCCTAAAAAGCTGAAAACTGAATCACCATATGATCTAGCCATCCCACTTAAGGGTGTGCATTCAAAGGAAGTGAAATTGGTATGTTGGAGACTTGTCTGCCCTCCTATATTCACTGTAGCATTAGTCACAGTAGCTAAGAAATGAAATCAACTTAAGTGTCACTTGGTGGATAAAGAAAATGTAATATATAATAATATTATAAACATGTATATAACTGAATATTATTCAGCCTTAACAAAGAAAAAGACTTTCACTGATGACAATACAGATGAATCTGGAGTACTGGGCACAGAAAGATAAAAATACAGTACAATACACCCTAACTTAGTTGTGCAATTGAAAGAAATTGAACTCCTAGAAACAGTAGAATGGTGGCAAACAGAGAGCTATAAGGAGAAATAGGAAGATGCGGAAATATATACAATCTTTATATGTCAATTATATTTCAGTGAAGCTAGCAGGTAATATAGATAAGCCTGGAGCAAAAAATCAGGTCTAGTGAAAAAATTCTGTGAGCTCAACATCTAGAATATTTTATAATATTTTACACCATGGATCAAATAATATCACCAAAGGAGAAAATGGAGGATTAATCTTGGAGCCCCAACAAATGTTAGAAAGGCACAAATGAGCCAGAAAATTGAGACAAAGAGCCAGTGTACAAGAAAGAAAATAACTGATAAGCCAAAAAGGACAAGACATCCAAAAAGGGGAGCCTGGTCAACTGTGTCAGACTTGGAACAGAGCGAGTTATTGTCATCAATTTGCCAATGTAGAAATCATCAATTACCTTGATAAGTGCTTTCTAATGGTGCATTGCAGACATTGAAATATGCCTGGAAAAACAATGGATACAGTAAAATTACCAGTGTTTAGATGGAGGGAAAATCTGCAGGTGGAGTGCAGAGAAATTTAGGACCTGTCACCACTTTCCATGATACTATGTCATTTTAAGTTTGTCTAAACTCATAAATTGTTCAACACCAAGAGTGAACTCTCCCATGAACTATGAACTTTGGGTTATACTGATGCACCTATGTAGGTTCATCAATTTTAATAAATGTATCATTCTGGTAAGGATATTGAGAATGGGGAAGGCAAAGAATGGTTAGGGAGGAGCACAAGAGAAATATCTGTAGAATTTTTTTTTCTATTTTTTATTATTGCTATCATTTTCATTGCTATCTTTCATGTACTCGGGATTTAACCCAGGAGTGCTCTACCACTGGCCAAATCAAAAGCCTTTTTCATTTATTATTGTGAGATAAAATGTCTCACTACATTGTGCAGGAAGGACTTAAATTTGTGATTTTAAGTTATTTTATAACTTTTGCTGAACATTTGCATGAATTGAACACAGAACAGTAATCACCAGGCATCAACTATGAATTCCATGAAGTATTGTACATTTGACTTATTTAATCCAAACCTCAGTGGCATATTTCCCCCAGAGCATTTCAGGAAAACAAATTAAAAATGAGCAGAAGATTCCACACAAATGAAACCATGCATCATAAAATTATTTCTTCCACCAAATAAGCACGAATGTTTATTCTCAGGCCTGAACTATGAAGGGTAAAAGGACTGAGCCAGAGATGTGTAGGTATAGAGTATAAATCTAACCGACAGGCTTTAAAAACATAAACTCATTATTACCACTAATAAATGTTTAGTGCACCAGAAACCCCATTAACCATCTGTGGTTTGTTAATTGTTCAGTAAGCAAACTTTCATTCTAAGCAGTATATACTTAGCCAACTTAGGGATCTCTTCTAATCACCTGATTAACACTGGTGAAGGCTAATTGCAAATATTTATAGATTTATGTCAACAAAATAAATCTCATGATTCTCTATCAGCACAAAAAATATAAAGAAAAAAATGTACAAACAAAAATAAAAACTGAAAAGAATATACTTTTTATAAAATATTAATTCAAAATCAATCACATGAACCTAAATGCAAAACACAAGACTATAAAAGTCATAGATTATAATACAGGGAAGAACCTAGACAAAATTAGGCAGAGTGGTGACTTTCTAGATACACACCAAAGTCACAATCCATGAAAGAAATGATTGATAGGCTAACTTCATTAAAATGACATTGTCAAGAGAAGGGGAAGACAAGATATAGATTGGGAGAAAATAAGTGCAAAAAATATGTAACTAATAAAGATTAGTTAAAATATGTAAAGTACTCTTAAAGCTCAACAATAATAAAACAACCCAATTAAAAGCAGTTAAGAGATGCAAACATACAATTCACCCAAAGAGACACACTGATGGAAATAAGTAGATGGAAAGTTCTCTAAAGCATGTCATCAAGAAGATGCAAATTAAGTCAACAGTTAGATACTACCACGCATCTATAAGAATGACATTACCTAAACTGATGGTTGAAGATACAGAGCAACAGAAACTCTCAGGTATTGCTGTTGGGAATATAAAATGGTACAGCTAATTTAGAAATAGTTTGATGGTTTTTTGAAAACTAAACATATTATTACTATATGATTCAGCAATTTTGTCTGTTGCATGCACCCAAAGCAGCCTGAAGACATGTGTCGATACAAAAACTTGTTCACGAATGTTTATAGGATATTTACTCATACTTGGAAGCAACCAAACTTTGAAGAAACCAAAATCTCTATCATAAGGTAAATGAATAAACGGGTGTTCTTAGAAAATGGAGTATTAATCAGCACTAAAAAGAAATGAGCTATAAAGCCACAAAAAAGAAAACATAGAGGAACTTTAAATACATATTCCTAAGTGAAAGAAGTCAATCTGAAAAATCTACATACCATATGATTCCAACTATTGAGGACGACATTCTGAAAAAAGGCAAAACTATGAAAATAGTGGAAAGATCAGTGACTCCCAGGGGTTGAGGGTTGGGAGGGTTGCATAGGCAAAGCATAGAGGATTTTTAAGGCAATGAAAAATATGTTCATGGTATCAAAATGATGGATACATTCCATTATACATTTGTCAAATGCATAGAATGTACAAAACCAAGAATAAACACTAATGTAAGCTATGGAGTCTAAATGGTAACAATGGGTCAGTATAGGCTCGTCGACTGTGATGAACGTACTTCTGAGATGGATGTTGATAACAGGAGGGGGCGATGCATTTGTGAGAGGAAGTTGCATATGGATTTGCATATGGGAAATCTCTGCACAGAACGATCTTCACAATTTTGATGTGAATCTAAAATTGCCCAAAAATAGCCTCAAAAGTGAAAAGAATACCTTATTTATGAGAGAATGGTATTTTATTCTTCACGAAGTACACATTGTGAAAATGAAGAAGATTGTGACATGAATAAAGTTTGACTTTCTTTAACTCTTAACCTTATCACATCCCTCCTCCAAAGCCTAGGTCCTTATTTCTACAAACTCCCCCAACAGTCTGTAAACAACGTTTATTAGGATGGATTATGTTTTGTTGCAATCACCACACAAAAACCTCAGATGCCTAACACACATGGAATGCCCGAGCAAAATCCAGGGCTGCGAGTCTTCAGCGACGGACCGGGGCTCTGACTTCTCCCAGCTCGAGGCACCTCCCTCTCAATACATTTCTGCGCTAACTACGGCAGGGGAAGGGGATGTGAGAGGATCCTGCAACACAGGTGAAACACGGCAGCACAGAAATAATAGTCTCCTTTCATCCAAAGGCCAGAACTTTCTGCAAAGGAAGTAAGGAAGTTTACTTCTATCATCTACCTAGAAAGAGAGGAGCAGCAGAAACGAATGAGAGCTACAAGCATCTAGATATTGGCTCTCAATGAACAGTGCTGTGGCTCTCAACTTTTTCTGCCCTGCAAAACTTACCCAGAATCTGAACTGTAATGTTTAAAAAAAAGTTCCAAAACTTTGTCATTGTCACACTTCCATCCCTTTATGATATATGTGACCAATTTAAGTAAGGGGAAAACCTTTGTTCTCTGTCCCACAAGTCAACAGACAAGACATCTTTGATCACGTCTATGATTTTTTTTGTAACATGTTATAACTCTTCCAACCTAGGTTCAACTCTTTTCCCCTTGGCTCCAGACTCATATATCAAATGCCCACTTAGCATCCCTATTAGTCTGTCTAATGGAGAACTCAAACCAACATGTTCCAAGACAAACTCCTGAAATTTATGCAAAAATATGCCCCACCTCATTTTTCTAGTCTTCTAGCCAATATCTTGTTTTCATCCTTGACATGATCTTTTCATGAGATTCCATATCCAGTCCATCAGGAAATTCTTTTGACTCTATCCCCAAAATGTGACCATGGCTGACATACATTGATGAAGTCACAATTTTGGTGGCTTTTCTGTCCACATAAAGTGGACTTCCAAGTACAAGGCCAAGGCCTGTCCACCAGAAGAATTCCCCTTCTGCAACTTTCTTTCAGGCTGACCCTGAAATGGGGCGATAGAGCAGCAGCAGTCAATGTTTACATGCCAAGTTAACCCATCCACGAAGCAATCCTGAGTTTTTCCCTCCTCTGTCAGTTGGTTGTAAAGAACCACTCATGACTTTTTATAAAACAGAATATTACTCAGCTATAAAAAAGGATGATCTTCATTCAGGCTTTTATAGGTAAATAGAGGCAACTTGAAACTATACTCATAAGTGAGATAAATCAGACTCACATTTGCCTCACATCAGTCTCCCTAGTGTAAAAGAATAAATAATAATAAAAAAATTAAAAGAGTAATAATATCCAAAATGTACAATAGATACTGTAATAAGGAAAGGGAAAGAAAGTGCTCAAAATTAAAGAACAGCTTGGATAAGAGAAACGAGAAATGGAAGAAAAGAAAAGATTATATGTTTGTAGATATACAGATATAACTGTATGTATGTATGTGTAAGTATGCAAGATAGATAACTATACTACTAATTCTCCGTTAGTCATCAGAAAGGATAGTTTGTGTTGTCACTGTTTGATTGTCTGATCATTTTTTATGACTAGATCTAGTAACTTGAACAACTACTTTTAAGATAACAATATGTAATATGTTAACTAGCATTGATTTCTTACTGTTTTTTTTTTTTTGAAATTCTGTATTATTTCTACCCTTTTTTCTGTTTTGCTTTTTAAAACAAAAATAAAAGAATCACCCATGAGATTTAGGTGTGAACCAAGGATAGATGTTAGTACAATTGTGATGGATGACATGGGAATTTGCACTTTTGTTCGTGAAACTTACCTGTACTCCCTACACATGTTCAAGGTTAATAGCAAATGTACTAGTTCCACGTCACAACTATTGAGAAATTGAACTTGGTGAGTCTGATAGCACTCATCCTATGGTAGGCAGTTCTGACCATTACTTAATGTCCTCTGCTAGGGATTTGGCAGGACAAGATCTGTTTTTCAAGTGATATACAGTTCTCCATGGCAATGACATGTGCTTGCTTAGAACCTTCGGGATCTTCTCTAAAACTCACTAGTTTGGGGCCTTAGCAGGCTCGGTGCAGGATTCTTCCTCTCATCAGACATGTCTAATACAGTACTGAAGTTTGTCCAATCACTTGGTTGAAGCAGCAGGATGGGTGTACCACAATCTGGATGTGCTGCAGAATACTTTCTTATTCTGGGCCTACCCCAATTTAACCACCTTTCCCGTCACCCTGGTATATGACTGCACCAGTTCTACAAATGCAGAATATGCTGCCTCCAAAACATGAGAAGGCTACCAAGTTTGATGCTACTTTCTTAGCCATTACGGTGGCCCCTGAATGTAGTGTATTTATCTTCCACTCTCTACAGCCCAAGTATCCTCTGAAAGCTCCCAGAGTATTTACTACTTGTAGCTCCTCTGATGGTTTATTTCAATGTGTCAGCTTGACCAAGTGAGAGTGACCAAATATTTGGTTAAAAATTCTCCTAGGTGTTTTGGTGTGGGTGTTGTTTGGTGAAATTAACTTTTAAATCAGTAAACAGAGTAAAGTCAAAATGAGTGAGACACATCCAGTTCATTGAAGGAGTGAATATAACAGAAAGGGTGAGTAAGGGCAAATTCACTCTCTGTCTTTCTTCAAGCTAAAACACTGGTCTCTTTCTGCATTTGGACTTATACTCAGACTGGAACTATACCACTGGCTTTCCTGGGTCTCCAGTTTGATGCAGGTTGTGAGTTTTCTCAGTCACCATAATTACCTAAGCCAATTCCAATCGATCAATTGATAGATCAATTCTGTTTCTCTGGAGAATCCTCATTAATACAACAATCTCTTCTCATCCTGAAGGTATCTTGCACTCCAGGAAACACACTTTAAATAGAAAAAAAAAAAAAAAAAGACGGGGAGGCAAGTAATGAGAAAAACAAAAAAGGTTCTTCCATTTTGTAGGCAAGGATCCCACATTTTTATTTGCACCAACCCTGCCACTAGTGTACTCAGTTGTGTATCAGCTTCTCTTGTCATCAGTTCAGCCTGCAAATGCAGCAGCTGCTGAACTTCTCAGCCACTGATGTCCTCTCAACAGCAGATCCCTCAGCATCTTGAAGGTCTCCTGGGCCTCCCAAGGAATACAGTCAGTGGTGAGTCTTCTTTGCTTCCATATTTGAAGGATCACAACATGTCCATTTCTTTGTACCAACTGGTCCTTTTTTCTGTGGTTGGTCCTGGTTATTCTGGCATTTCTACCTCACTTCATGTGAGCCATCACTTTTCCCATGATTCTAGAGACCTATCCCAGCAATGCATTTGAAATCATATCCTGGGTACCCTTCCAGGAAAGTAAATGCTGCCTCATGAGAGAACGTCGCATACTAACAATTCCTCTTCATCCAACTTCATATTCTTCCCACCCCCAACCGTGCAGTGACTCAACTCTCTCAAGAAGCTCTCTCAGCCATATTTCCACTGATATGGATGTACCAAATCCTGCTACACCTTTGGTTGTTCCAGTAATTTCCCAGATGGGTTTTGCTGAGATATAGCCTTGCTGATTGGTCCAGTGACCAGAAAAAAAGTCAGGAAAGAGCTTTACAAAGCCACCATTGTCTCCTGAAGCATTTATTTTATTTGATGTTTCTGGACTGTCCTCAAGTAAAAGAAAGGGGGGATTTTATTTGCCACCCAAAGGGAAGACCCAGAAGGTTCTAAGAAATCTGTCAGTCTAGGTGTTCCTGTGCGTCTACATAGATACATATTCTAAATCCTGAGGTACACTCTTATTCTATCAGGTCTTGACTTTGATTTAGTGTAAAAAGAGTTAAGCCTGGTAGAATGCATTCAGACATCACCAGAGTAATTATTATACTCATTGTCAGAGGACTGGCTAGCTAATAGTCCATCTTCATGATTCTATGTACAAAATTTGTTTCCACTTCTGTTGATATCACCCATTCCCTTGCAAGCTCAAAATCCAAATATTTTTAATGATTCCTTTAACAATCAGTAAATTTTGTATCCCAATTTTGTACCTCCATTACTTCTGTCAGTAATTTCTCACGTCTTACTTTGCAGTTTCTCACGGTCATTGTCACTTCCGTTCCTAAGCATATTCCCTATTATTGATTATAACCTTTACCTGGTCTTACTGCCTCTACTAAACCTTTATATCCGTTTTCTGTCTGACTGGCAGATTAGCCATTTTGCAATCCACCTATGTCAT
>RJWM01052805.1:0-10004 GCA_004363535.1 Dasyprocta punctata | reverse complement strand
GTGCAGAGCATGGGGGACGGTCCCTGGGGTCAGTCTGCCATGTGCTCCAGGAGGCCATTCCGACTTGACCTTTGAACCCCGCCCCTGGGAAAGCTGGGTTTCCATGCGAGGATGCATTGTCACAAGTCAGTGCTACCCCGGTCCAAGCCGATCCACCAAAGCCACATCTCTGGACAGCTGCAGCCTGGGTGCCCCGAGCTGGGCTCCCCACACAGCTTCCGATGTCTCCCCGGGGCCAGCAGCATGGTGAGCTGACTGATTGTGCACAGCTCAAGCAGAGGTGGAACGTGTCTGCTATGGTTTAGATCTAAAACGGCTTCCCGTGCCTTGTGGGTTTTGAAGGTCACTGGATTATGGGGACTTGCTGTTAAGAGGTGGTGTGCGGAGAGGAGTTGGGGTCAATGGAAGCGTGGCCCGGAAGGGTTTATCTCTCTCCCTGGCTCTTCCCTTCGTCACTCTCCACTTTCTGGCCACCATGAAGGCAGCAGGTCTCCTCCACCAGACCCCTCCACCACGCCGTCCACCCTGCCTTCGGGCTGGCGGGCCATGGACTGAAACCATGAGCCGAAACAGAGCTCTCCTCCTTAAGCTGTGGGCATCGGATCCCAGGTGTCACAAAGAGGAAAGCGACTAAGACCATGCTTTGGGGTGGCCCTAGTGGAAGACAGTCAGGCCCTGAGCACATGGCAGTAGACAGTTATGGCTACAAAAGTCAAACCCTGACCCCTCAATCATCCCCAGCCAACGAGCACCTTCTCTGGAAGGTGGCCCAGGTGGCCCCGGTAGCTCCATTTGTCCCACGAGACCCCACGCCTCTGGGTGCCACTGACTGGACCAGGCAACACCCCTGCCCGACCTGAGCCAACAGACGAGGTGCCCTCGCCCAGGGCTGCGGCGTTAGAGCCTAGAGCAGTGAGCTGTCCCGGGACTGGCATGTGACCCGCACACTCAGGTGCCTTCGGGCCACCAGGACAGGGACCCCTGGGCCACAAAGACAGAGAAGAGTGAAGAAGAGCCCAGGAAGAAGCAGAAACGAGAAAAAAGAGACAGAGGCTGCCACTCTTGAAACTCTCTGAGGCTGCCTGCAGCCTGCACAGCGAAGCCCCCGTGACACGTGGCACACACACAGGGGGCCCCGTGCTGGCCACCCAGAGACCTCGGAGGACTCAGACTCAGACGACGGGCCCCAGGGGTGGGGCAACCGCTTCCCCTGGTGACCTGCCCACAGCCCTGCAGGGGGCCGCGCCTGGGCAAGGGCAGGTAGGGTGGTACAGTCACCAATCCAGACCGCTGTGTGTGGCAACCGGGACTTCCTGCAGACGTCCAGGGTGTGAGCCGGAGCCTCTGTGGGAAGTGCAGCTCCCATGGGCTTGGACGTCACTCTGCCCAGGTTCCCGGCTGCTGCAGGCAAAATCCAGCCTGGCTCGGTCCCTCCGGTGCAGGGCAGGATTGCATCTGCCTTCCTGGAGGAGGCAAGGCCTCAGGTAGGGAGGGTCCAGCTGGTATCCAGCAGTGTGGCCCTCGAGGCACCTGCTGTCTAGGTCCCTGCAGCCCAGGTGTGGCAAAGCCACCTCCTCTAAACCCCACAGGTGACTGTCCTGTCCCGGGGTCCCTGTTGTCCTCCCCACACTCGGGAGCTCAACTGTCAAGGGCGGAAGCAGATGAACAACCTCAGCCTGGAAGCCACTTGGAATCACTCTGCCCGTTTTCCAGGGGGTTCAGATCGGGACCGCCGGCTGCAGTCCAGAGCAGAGCAGGAGGCCCGATTCGGCCTGCAGCAGCCAGGCCCAGGCCGAGTGACCGCTCGGCCGGCCCTGCCTCCGCCCCATGGGCTCTGCTGCCTTCCAGTGCGCCCTTGGGTTTAGCGAAGGTGAGGCCAAGCTACCCACGCTGCAAGTGCTGCCCGGCAGCTCAGTCGGCTGCTGAAAAACAGCTGCGGCCTCCACTCCCGCTCTGCAGCACAGCCGGGCGACACAGCTCAGGACCCTGCGGACCACCACATGACCTGCACTCAAGCCCCACCTGTGAGACCCGCACCCAAGAAGCCAGAGGGAGGGGGCATTCCCAAAGGCCACCCAGCCGCCTGCCGGCCTGGAGCCGGATCTTCCGTGTGAGTAATTCATTTCCGACACGACCTGCGGGTCTGCAGGCTTAAGCACAGGTAAAAGAAACACGGCTTGTACCCAGAGTGGAATATTACCCAGCAGTGAAAAGACGGTGCCCTGACAGGCGTTATCGCACGGACAGCCTCTGCCCAGGGTAAAGCCGAACACGCAAGGTCACATGTGGCTCAACTCCGTTTATAGGAAACATTCAGGGCCCCCAGACCCACAGTTGCAGAAAGAAGAGCAGAGGCCTCCGGGAACAGGCAGGGGAGTGGCGGGGGGAGCCTGGTGGTGTGGGGCTGATTCCAGGGGTGATGAGAACTCTCCACGGGCAGACGGAGGTCGTCTTTCTTAGTCTGTCACCTCTGGACCCCTAGCCCTACGGAGTCCCACTAATGACGATGCCATTATTTATCAACTATCCGTTCATAACACAAATGCCGTAAATTGCGTGGCTTAAACGACAGAAGTTTATTTCTCACACTTCTGGAGGACAGAATACAAACCAAGGCCCGGCAGGTTCGCCGTGGGTGAAGTCTGGCCTCCCAGTTCCTGGTTGGTGCCTTCACAGGGATCCCCGGGGCCTCTTTCATGAGGCCCCCGACCTCATTCACTAGGGCTCCACACATATGACCTCATCGCTCCCAGAGACCCCCACTCCTGATGCCGCCCACTTGGGACTGAGGATTCAGCATAGGAATCCAGGGCGCAGCGCCGCACGGAGGCAGAGTCGTGTGCTGCTCCCCACCTGGAAACTGTGTCTTGGGGCGATTGCGTGGCTGTGTAGGGGCCTAGCGTGCACTTTCCCACAGGAAGATGCCACGATGTCGCCAGTTGGGTGGCCCCAGTGACTGCCATCGTAGATGTGGTCCAGAACTAAATGTCACTGATCCGTACAATCATAAAAGGTTAAATGTGTGTCACGTGAACTCCATCTCAATTTTTTTTTAAGTTTTTGATTTTGTGCTTGAAGCTCCAGACTGTACGGAGTCTCCCACCTAGCTGATAGCACTGCCCAGCAAGGTAACACCAAAAAATACTAATGACGGGCACTGAGGGACAGAAGAGGAGCCAGAGTCCCTGGCCCCAGGGAAACCGCCCACGGATGTAAGCGAGTTTATCCTAAGCCAAACAGCGTCATCAGAGAAAGAAGCGCACAAGGATGGGACAAAAGCTGGGTCAGCGGTGACCAGACATGGCAGGGGAGACAGAGCCAAGTGTCTGGGGACAGACGGGGCAGGGACAATCCACAGAAGAGGACCTGGGCAACTAGGACAATGTGAAGTCACTTCCAAAGGCAGGGGAGGAGACACCAGCTGCGGGGCGGCACTTGGGAAATACCTAAGGTCTTACTAACTGGGTTGAGAGCTAATTTTACTGCAGAAGGATTTCTGCTATTCCTTATCTTCTGTCTTTAAATCCACTTTATCGATATATAATTCATGCACAATTCGCCCATTTAAAGAGAGGAATTCAATGGCTTTAGTTCATTCACAGACTTGTGCACAAATTGCCACCATCAATTTTAGAACATTTTCATCACCCCAAAAGCAATCCCAAACCATTTAGCTATCACACTCCAGTGCTCCCGCCCCCAGCCCTGGCAACCACCGATCCACTTTCTGCCCCCATGAATGTGCCAATTCTGGACATTTCATGAAATTGCATCACGTGCTGTGTGGCCTTGGGTGACTGCTCATTTCATTAGGCTTCGTGCTGCCAAGGGTTCATCCACACTGTGGGCTGTGTCCGTGTCTCACTCCCTTTACAGATAAATGACAACCCACTCACGGACAGGCCACCTCGTCCTCATGCGCTCCCCTGCTGATGGACATCGAGGTGGTTGCCACCTTCGTACGTGTGCAAATAATGCTGCTCTGAAAATGTTCGTGCAAGTTGTTTTGCAGATGTAGGCTTTGATTTCTCTTGGGTGTATCTAGGAGTGGAATTGCTGGGCCATTTGTTTTCTGTGCTTAAACCTCCTCAGCTTTAATAAATATATGATGAATGGATGACAGATCTGTGTGGGTGGGTGAATGAATGGATGACTGGGTAGACGGATGAATGAATGGATGGATGGGTGGATGGACGAATGGATAGATGGGTGGATGGATGAATGGAAGGATGAGTGGATGGATGAAAGGATGTGTGGATGGATGGAAGGGTGGGTGGAAGGACGGCTGGATGGATGGAAGGATGGGTGGGTGGATGGATGAGTGGAAGGATGGTGGATGGATGGAAGGATGGGTGGATGACTGCAAGAATAGATCAATGGAGGGAAGGATGAGTGGAAGGATGGTGGGTGGATGGATGAGTGGATGGATGGAAGCATGAGTCGAAGGATAAATGGAAGGATGAGTGGATGGGTGAAACATTCATTATTTATTAGGGCACACTCATTCAGTGGACATTATTTAATAATCCACACACTCGTTCTTGATTATTCCCAAATATCTGCTAGAGACAACATTCTAATCCTACCCATTGAGAAAAGCACAGAATCGCTCAGCCACGCCCAGGCTGCCTCTCCGCTACGGAAGACCGGAAGCCGCCTCTCCCTCCGTCCTCGCCCGGGCTCTGAGGCACAGCCCTCCCGCACTGCTTGTGATCTGCGTCCTTCCAGACTCATCCCGTTTCCTTGTCCCCTCGGCCCCTGCTTTGTCCATTCTTGGGCACCATCTTCCCCCAAATGTCAGCCAGATTCGTCCTCAAAGCAGGGCTCGTCACACTGTCTGTGGGGGGAGGTGTCTTTTATTTCCACTTTTGTCATGAACTAGTACTTTTGTAAAACACAGTAAAAATAAATGACTGAAAAAGCGAAGTGAAAAAGATGGAAACTATAGCCCTAATTTTTTTTTATTAGATTCAGCAGACATAAAATTACCCAGAAAATTGCTACAAAGGTTTGTAAATGTTTACTCCAGTTTCTGAACTTGCCTCGTCTCCCGGCGGTAACTGTCTGGGGAACTCCTCTGAGCAGCTGCGCTGAAGAAGCACCAGGAGCCTGGACACTCGCGAGGAGACGAGGGGCTGGCATCTGCACCCCCAGGACAAGGCGACTGCCCCATGTGCTTCCTGGGTGCCTGGCGAGCCCCATCCGTGCACCCCTCACCCTGCTCCATCACTAGCCTGCTCCTCCCACTCATCTGGGGTCAGAATCTGGTATGAAGGAGGCGGTCAGATCCCTGCCTTTGGGAGGAGAAAGCTCAGGCAGGGGAGGCAGACGGTCAGTACCGACTGCACGGGTGTCGGGGGATGCAGACGAGCAGGATGGGGTTTGAAAGAGGACAGTGCTAGACACAGTGCTCAGGAAACCCAGTCAAGATCACAAAGCCTGGAGGAGGTGCAGGAAGGAGCTGGATGAAGACTGCCCCGAGCAGAGGAGCAGCAAGTGCAAAGGCCCTGGGGTGGGAATGTGAGCACCTTTTCCAGGAGGCTTCCCTAGCTGCCTCTCCTTGAGCTGACTCAAGGTCTCCCCTCTGCACCCCCAGATCCCCCTCCACTCACCCCCTGATAGCAACACACACTGCACGCTGGAAGAATCTGTCTTCTGCCTTCCTGGCACCACACAGGCAGCTGCTGTGGGGTCTCCAACATTGGCCATGTGGCGGCTACTCAGAGTGTCTGGCACACAGAAGCGAGGGAGGCGAGGCGGGGAGACCGAAGCCAGGGAAGGGCGCGGGGACAGCTGCAGCGGGCCGGAAAGCACTGACCGCCCTGCCACTCACCCACCCAGCCTACAAAAGGGGGACAGTGGACACGCGTGCGCGCACACACACACGGGCCCTTGGGGTGTCGCAAAATTGCAATCAGCAAAGCCCCAAGGAAGCTGACGTTGAGCCCAGCACACGGAAGGGTTCGGCAAAACTAAAAGGAAGGGGACACAGCCAGGGCAGCAGACGCACCTTAAACCTGACCGGTCACTGCCACTGCGGTGAGGAGGAGCACCGGAGCCTTCCCTCGGGACTCTGGGTGGGGACCGCAATGCCGCAGGGTGACGGGAGCCCCGTGTCGAGTTCTGCCAGCCGCAGTCCCCAGGCCGGGATGGAGACAGTGGTTGACACAGCCGTCTCCCTCCTGGAGGGAGGACCTGGAGGTCACCCGTCCAGCTCACCTATGGGCTCTTCTGGAATGGAACATTCAGTGGTGTGGGCTCCCTCTCGGGTGGGGTAACAGCAGGAGGCAGTGGCCAGTGTCTCGCAGACCGGCCACACACTGGCCAAAGGTCAGCCCGGCCCACGGAACCACCTCAGCCCCCCGCGTTCTTTCAGGGCACCGGTGCAGGCCCGCGCTGAGCAGAAAGGGCCAGCTGGTTCCCAGCCGGGTCAAGCACCGCTCCTGCAGTGGGCGGGCGCAGGGCAGCCGCCGGGACCCTCACGTGGCCTGGGAGTGGCCCAGGTGCACGCTCTGGGGCACCCGCTGGCTGAAGGGAGCCGCTGCGGCCCTACCGGGCAGAGGTACTAAAGCTGCAGGAGACAGGGCCCCGCCCTGCGCCAGAGGCAGGGGAGAGACCTGTGCGGCACCTGCCGGGGGCCGCAGGCTGCCTTCCGGAGCTCCTTACCCTGCGAGGCAGCGGCGCCGAGCACACTCACACACAAACCTGGACACGGGAGCCCGGAAAGGCAAAACCGTCACCCGGAGCCCCTGGCCGCCTGGAGCAGAAAGACACATGGCGACGCTGGTGGCAGTGTCCCGCTGGGGCACGGGAAGCCACGAATCCAGCGTGCAGGCCGGGAATAACCATAGCACGCTGCATTGATGTGCTGTCATGTACAGTGGTTCAACTAATTATGCCCGCATTATTTATAAGTAAACTGATTAAGCAAATAAAATAGAACCGGCCTCATACACCAGTGTGACAGATACTAACTCGGTGACCTCACCAGCGGTGCTAGAATGAATGCTAACAGACGCGGAAGGGACGCCACTGCGCCCGACGGTCCCCGATCCATGGGTCAGCGCCGAAGAGCAGGGAGGGCTGCTCAGGACGCCGTGCTCAGCCTGTCGCCGAGGACCCCCCCACCCCCACACAGTCACCTGCTGCTGTAAGAGGAAAAGCGTTGCTCTCAGTGAGTCGAGTGGAGAACCCTGCTGGACACTACCCTGGGGGTCAGAGTGAACCCCAACCCTGGGATGGGTGACATGCAGGACAGGGTCAGCCAGCCCAAAAGGCATCACCTGCGTCTCCACATGAGGGGACGATGGAGGCTCAAGCTGGGAGGCGTCACCTGCGCTCTTGGAAATGGCACGGTTAGCTACAGTTGGTCACGAGACAGGACAAAGACTAAACTCAGCCAAGGGACAGGGACGGGGCCCTGGGCCGAATCAGGAGGAGCCACACACTGGCTCCCAGTGGGGCCCAAGGACACCAATCACTTCTCCCAGCCGGTGACCACAGGCCTGGGGTGTTGCCAACCGGGGCTGGCGAGGGTGTCCAGCTTTGAGTGGGAGTCGGTCCCTGGGGCGTGGTGTGCCCTGGAGGTGGACCTTCAGCGCCAGCCGCTGCAGGATCAGGAGGACCCCACGTGCCCCTTGGTCCCCACCCTGCCTCCTGGTACTAGACCGCCCAGGGGGGCCAAGTGCTCAGAGTCAGGGTTGAGCCAGAGTGGTCCAGGCAGGGACACAAAACACACAGAGGGGTCCCTTGCAATTAACGAGGGGTCCAAGAAATGACCCATCCTTGCCCTGGCTAAACTCCGGTGCAACAGAAAACAAGACAAAGGGTGACACTGTCCACCTTGTACCTGTAAAGGCACAAAAGGAAGTGGCCCAGGGCCTAGGGGCTCCGATGCCTACGCTGCTGTCACCCCTCACTGTCAGCCCCGGCATGGGGGGCAGGAACAGAGCCACTAGGGGGAGCAGGACAAGGAAGGGCCCCTTGTCCCTGTCCACTGGCGAGGCCACCCAGGACTGGGAGCTGCAGCGACGCACCCACCCGCCTGCAGACCCCGGACTGGCAGCGCACCCCGCACCCAGGGCCGGAGAAGGGACCGCAGCTCCTCCAGGGCGGAGGGCAGGGAAGGGGCAGAGCGGGAATGGGCCTGACTCTGCTCCCAGGAGCTGTGGGATGGCCAGTTTTATAGCAGAGGGCGACTCACTCCCACTTCCGGTCTGCTGAGGGGCACCTTGCTGGTGTCAGGGGCTGATTGGAGGGGGCTGGGCAGAAGAAGCAGAACCATCTGGAGACTGGCCCTCGGTCAGCACAGCAGTGGCCACAGGATGGGGAGGGGAGGGACCCGAGACACACACCAGGGCCAGAGCACCAGGTCACCTCTGGTCAGCACCCCCAACATGACTATGTTCGGTGCATCAGAAAGGAGAAAAGAAACCTCCTAAAGGGTCGGAGAACAAAGGTTCCCTTCTCCCAGGCTGGAAAAGAGTGCGAGGTTCCAGCTCTCCTCACACTGAGTTTTATGTCCCCAGCTTTGGGGACAAACTACTGAGATTTTCATCTCACACTCAGGAAGCCAGGGCCCCATGCTGAACCCGAAACTATATCAGAGAGAGAAATAAGAGGAGCTTCTTCCGTAATAAACACAACGCAGCTCCGAGTTGCTTTGGAGGAGGCTGAGAATTCTGGAGGGCATTTAGCCCTTACAGCATGAAATGTTCTGTTAAATTACTGAAAGGGAAGATTCAGGTTTCTTTGAACCTGAAAGATATAGTAATTACTGAACCAGAACTCACAGCAGGAGACACTTTATGGAACCTAATTAAAGCTAAACAGGAGAAGAGAGTCATCACATCTACAGAAAGAATACATCACGGGGAGCCTCTTGGGGCACAGAGGCAAGAGCGGCGCCGAGGTGGCCTGGGGCCCGACACATCCCACCACACCCCCCTGCACGCCCTCCTGAGCACAGGGACTGGTGCACGCGCATGCACACACATGCACATGCTTGCACACCGTGGCACACACAAGTACACATATACACACACACATGGACACGCGTATACCTGTGTGCACGAAGATCTCATGCACATCACAGGTGCGGACTCCAGCGTGCACACCATGCCTACATAAGCACCTGTGTGTGGACACATATGCACATGAATGCGCGTGGATAGGTACAAGCACACATACATGTGCATGTATAAGAGCGTGTGCATGCACACACACAGAGGAGGGCACTGGACATGGGACATGCCCCATCTTCCTGACCCACCCGCGGGGCTCCAGGGGGCCACCTGTTACCAGCAGGAAGCCGGCGAAGAGAGGAGGCTGCTCTTGCTCCACAGGGAGGGCCTTGAGCACTGCGGTGTCCGCACTGGATTCCACGTCGGCAGGGAGCAGGAGAACCTGGGACACAGTGGAGCCCTCCACCCGGGCCAGACAAACGCAATGGTCTTCACCTGGGTTTTCCAGCAAACCCAGCACAAGGCAGGGAGGACACTCTGGGCCTTCTTCCTGGAACCACCAACTCAGGCCGGCCCCGGAGAGGAGAGGGGCAGGGGATGTGTGGAGCCAGGCGGAGCTGCCCTCCACTTCCTGACCAGCCCACAGCACACACACCACCCACCGTGCCTGGGCAGGTGTGAGGCCGGCCACAGCGCACTTCCGCCAGGCTCCGGACAGAACATGAGCTCTGCTGACTCCACAGGAAGGACAGAGGAGGGGGCATTTTTCTCACAGAGACCCAGTGCCCCCTCGGGCCAAGGTCAGCCCCCAGGGCTCTGAGCCCCAATCTTTGGTAAAAGATGCCAAATCCCAAGGCCCAAGGCTGGAAGGAGCTAGAAACCTCTGGAACTTACCTGATAGGCCTGGCTGGTGGCCGAGCCAGAGAGGAGAGCCCCGCATGCCAGGACCAATGCCAACTCATGCCAACCTGGTCCCCAAAGACAGCGGCTTGCTGCAGAGCTGGCTCGTGTCGCTGCGGTCCCGACACTGGTGCCCAGGGC
>RJWM01052804.1:0-10004 GCA_004363535.1 Dasyprocta punctata | reverse complement strand
TATAGAGGGTGCGGGCCAATGGGGAGTGAGAGCCAATGAGGGAGAGGAGGCTGACAGTATCTAGGCAGACTTAGTGGGTGTGGGCCAATAGGGAAAAAGGGGCGGGCGGTATCCGGGGAGAGGAGCAGAAACAGCAGTCTCCTAGGGGATGGTAGCTGATTGGTGGTAAGTTTGTGCAGACCATCGGCAGGAATAGGCCACATGGGTGGACCTTTCCTGGGTCCTTCATGGCACACGGATGCTCTCTGGCTGATTGGGGTTACTGGGTGGGTTCCCACCTACCATTTATAAAGCCTTCCATCTGCCCGATACCAAGATTTTTCCTAATGTGTACACCTTCATGAAGGTCCCATGTACCCTTCCTGTGATGAAAGTTGACAATGAGAGGGACAAAAATAGATAAAAGCATCTCCAAGCATACTTGAGGAATAGTCTGACAGATCAAAGATCAAGGAACTTGGCTTTGTTTGACATGAATTTTAATATAAAGCATGATCTGGATTTAATGGCAGACACAGTATTGAACTATATACAGTGCAAGAGTGATAAATGCACAAACTTACTTCATTCCATAATTCTGGGGAAAAAGTGGGCCCATTCATGTTCATGCAGGAAGCATGGCCATAGTTGAGTTTGTTACTCAATGCAGAATTTACAAGCAAAAAACAAAAATTCTGAAACACTTTTATTTGCAAACCAGACTGTTTGCAAACCAGACAGTTTGCAAACACAGGCTTTCAGGAACTGAGGTATTTCGGCCCAACAAAAACAGCACTATCAACAGACAGATAATTCAGAAATGGACGAACATACTTAAATGACTTTTAAAGTGGGCTTTTAAAAGCTATTTGAAAGAAAAGATGTACAGTATATATACATGGGTAGGCCACTTAATCACTAAATATCTTACCCTGTAGGCCTGGCATTGAATATATTAGCCATGCATAATCTTCATACTTAAATTACTGCTCTCTGAATTCTCCTGCCTCTGAGACTTTTCTATTCTTCCAGAAGACAGTGTTGTAAATACATGCATCTGTTCTTCATGAACGCTGCTGATGGCACTATAGGCTTGCTTTAGATAACTCATCTTCAATTGAAAATATATTGTCACTGTGGATCCACTTGGCAGGTATTGACTTTTCAATATTTGATCAAATAAATTTTGAGAAAACAATATATCATGGAAAATGTTCTGGGAAGCTCACCATTGTTGTGTGATTCACAGGAATTTTAAGCGTGTTACTAGAAATTTGTAACAGACAGTAAAGGGAATGACTAGAGAAAGAAGTATAGGAGCTCACCTGATTTCAGTGTAGATTTTGTCTTTATCAAATGAACTTAGCAAAAGAGGTTTAAGTTAAAGTTGGAATGGGGGAGCCTGCCATTGTTGCACGTGTAGTTATTGCCGTCTGCATTCCTTTGTGTCTCCAAGTTCAGATGCCTCAGCAGGTAAAGGAGGAACATTTCAGAGTAACAGTCAAGACAGAATCAGGCCCCGCCCACCTAAGCAACACATCTGCCTTCTTCTGTCTTTCCCATGACTCTTTGTACTGCCTTCTCTTGATTTATAAGTAAAACCTCAAAAACCTAAAATATGAATGCTTTGTGGTTTAGCTATGAATAATACAGAAAATATTACTGTTATTTTGGGGGAAGAAGATATTGTAAAATTTATTTCAAATTAAAGTAAATGTGATTTTTTAAAAGAAGGCAATACTTCTTGATATCTGGAGCAGATGAAGAGAGTGAAAATTGACAAAGCTTGGCCCTGAACCTGTTATCATCCACACAAGTCTTTGGGACACAGAGCCATTCTCACTAGGTATGGTCCACTGCCACTTTTCTGCTCATTATACAAAAGGTTTGTACCCACACAGATATTGGATCCCATTTCCCAGGACATGGAGGGATTACTTTATTTTCATTCTCATCCTCTTCTGCAGGTACTTCAGCTACTGAGGGTGGATTTGGAAGGAATCATTCTCCATGGCTTCAAGTGGATGAGAAATTATCTTTAGGCTTTGAAATAGAATGTGATGTGGGCGACAATGTGCCATCAGGGGTCACAAAACACATTTCTGTTTCTCTGGGGAAGGATATGTGGAAGAGAAGCCAGTTTTCCTAGACACAGGCACCGTGAGTATCCAGCTATCAGCTGCTCCAACAAATAACCAGAAGACCCAGCCAATAACAACAGAGCCTACCTATGCCATCTATTAATATACTTGCTTTTAACACCGCAACAGCTAACTCATAAATAACCAAAGACAGCCTGAGTTCTAGGCCAACCTGGGCTACACAGCAAGAACTTGTCTCAAAAGAAAATCATATGACTGGAAGCAATTCAAGCTTTCACGAAGCATGCTATGATCCTGGAACATGAAGAACATACATATTAGATGAGGTTGGAATTTCTCATTCACTACTCCTGTAGTGGTTATGGCAAAATTCAAAATGGGATATTTTATGTAGAATAGTGGAAGGATTTCTATTTCTAGGAGTTACTGCATGTTTTCAAACTGAAAGAGAAAAGCAATTCCACAAAAAGAATGTGAAACATTCTAACCAGCTTTCAGTGAGTAACCTTCTTATACATGGAGAGCCATATTCTACACTTCACTGTTTACGTCACAGTACTAAAAAGCAGTTTATGAATAGTCGTACCAGGTATACAGTAGAGATCATTTCATCACATGGAAACACTTCACTTCCTCATATGGAAAGACTTCTCTGATTCTGAGGCCGAGTTAATGAATCAACCAGTTCAAATTTGTCGTTAAATGAAAACTTCTCTTGGGCTTATCTATTTCATAGCAAGATTTTTCAGATGATTCTGGAAAATACTCTGAACACCAAAATGAATACAAAAACAGTCTCAGTGCAGAAAAGCAATGATCACTTATAAAACACAGTAGTATGTTGCAATCTAACCATAAATACATAATTGTGATCTCAGAATTCCCTCTAGTATGAAATCGCAGAAATGGTTTCAGTTGCCAAGTATGGTTTTTCCATAGAAAGGCAACATGTAATTAGTTTTTGTAACAAAAAAGAGACAAATGAGAGTTTTTCTTATTTGTTATCCAATGATTAAAATAGCATTCATTACACATGAAATTATGAAGAGTAGTGCTCTTTCAATGTCCAAAATAATAGATTAACAAAGTGAGTTAATTAAATTTTATAGAAAGTTGAAATATAAGAAAAGAATTTCTGGAAAATAACAGATGAAACAAATACTTCCACTATCTGATCAAAGTAGTACCAATTTCACAAGATTAATCAGTTATTAAATATTTCACACATATAATAATAAATAAAGAAATCACAGCCTTAACATTTCCTTATATGTGTACAATTTGGTGATCAAGGGAAATGTTTTAGCCCCAAAAGAAAAAGCACTTGTACAGTATCTTTGTCAAAGAATCTTTTCACAGCATTCTTGATGTCCTTATTCCTCAGACTGTAGATGAAGGGGTTCAGCATGGGGGTGACCACAGTGTACAACACGGAGGCTGCTGAACTAGAGTGTGAACTCTGGGGAAGAGCAGAACTCAGGTACACACATAAGGTTGTGCCATAAAATAAGGAGACAACTGAGAGGTGAGAGGCACAGGTAGAAAATGCTTTATACCTGCCCTGAGCTGATGAGATGGCACAAATAGCAGAAACAATCTTAGAATAAGAGTAAAGTATGCCAGAAAGGGGGCCTACGGCAAGAAGCATAGCTGTAATATATATCATCAGGTCATTGAGACCTGTGTCAGAGCAGGCAAGGAGAAGTAACTGATTAAGTTCACAGAAAAAGTGGGGGATTTTCAAGTGTGTGCAGAAAGACAGCCTCAGCACCAGAAAGCTCTGTAAGAAGGAATTCAAGGCACTCATGGTCCAGGACACCAGCACCAGCAACCTGCACAGCCAAGGCTTCATGATGACTGAGTAATGCAGGGGGTGGCAGATGGCCACGTACCTGTCATAGGCCATCACAGCCAGGAGGAAGTTGTCCAACACTGCAAATAATAAAAAGAAATAAATCTGGATGATGCAACTTTCATAGGTTATGACCTTACTCTGTGTTTGGAGGTTCACCAACATTTTTGGGACCGTGGTAGAAGTGAGAGAAATGTCCACAAAGGACAGGTTGGAGAGGAAGAAGTACATGGGAGTGTGCAGATGAGAATCAAAGATGGTGGCCAGGATGATGAGCAGGTTCCCAAGTAGGGTGATGACATACATGGAGAGGAAGAGTCCAAACACGAGGAGCTGCAGGTCTTTGTCCTCAGAGAATCCCAGGAGAAGAAATTCCAAAATCCTTGTGTCATTTTGTTTCTCCATCTTCTGTAACAAGGAAAGTAACCTGGCTGGTTTGGGGATCTGTCTTCCTTTGTCTTACCTTCTCTGACTATGAATTCTTTTAGCTCGCTCTCATTCTCCTCAACACATGCTACTATTTCACATTTGAAGGTAATGTTAACTGAGTTATAACCATAGTGTGATGCCCAGTAAATGTCTCTGCAATTCAATCATTGCCTTTTAACATAATTACATTCTGGTTAGGTTGTAGAGTCAGTACACTTAACTGTGTGAGATCCTAGATTTGATGACATAAGATGAAAAAAAGAATGGATAAAACCTAGATGAAGTATTGGAAACTTTTTACCATTTGCAATTGATATACTGATACATTTTTGAGGGAATGAATAGTTTTAAACACTTTTTATGATTACACAAGACATGCATGAATCAAAATATTATACTACATTCCATCATTACCTGTAATTATTTGTCTGTGAAATCATAAAAAGGTAAATAGTTTTATTGCACGTTATATGGTAGT
This sequence comes from Dasyprocta punctata, assembly GCA_004363535.1. NCBI lineage: Eukaryota > Metazoa > Chordata > Mammalia > Rodentia > Dasyproctidae > Dasyprocta > Dasyprocta punctata. The sequence goes on along the minus strand of RJWM01052804.1, from coordinate 5,164 downwards.
AATTGCTTTGAGGAAATTACAGTCAGCTGAACACGAAGGTAGATGAAGGCGCTACCTTTGTGGTGATGCAGGTAATGCTGATAAACAGGATGAGAGCTGAACAGAGACCTCAAGGATGTGAGCCAGAGGAAGCCTCAGAGTTTTCTGCCTACGCCTGTGTCTTGGACAATGCATGATCCATGTAAAGGCACCAAGGAGAGTCCTCGTTTCATATATAAAAGTTCAAAAGGAAGGCAGTGTGGCAGCTAGAACAAGGTACATAGTGATGCGAGGTTAGTGACTGAAAATGGTGAGGGAGGAGGTTGATCCCTTAAAGTTGCCGAAATGGTTAAGTCTTTCCAGGTACAGAACATGTGACTCGACCTTCCCGCTGCTGCGATGAAATACCCACACCTGCGTTTTAGAGACAGACAGCTGTAATTTGGCTCAGTTTCAGAAGTTACGGTACACGATGAACATGCCCCGAGGCAGAAACTTAATGGTCAAGAAGCAAAGAAAGCATAATGCTCACTTGGTGGCCATAAGGAGATCAGCAGAGAAAGAACACCAATAAGAGATATTTCCTCCAAAATCATGTCACTAAGGACTTTCCTCCTCCGACTGGGTCTCACCTCCAACAGCACATTCAGCTATGAACATCAGTGGACTAACCCATAGATATACAGTGTGCCCCCTTGATATAATCATGTATACAGGAGACACTTAATCCATGCAAGCTGGTCATTAAGACTAAGTGGCATACAAACCCCAAGTAATCATAAATAAGAAATATGCTAGGTTCTTTTCACTGAGATCCATCAGATCTTGTCCAGAGAGTGATATGACACGTATTGAGTCCTTAACTAACTATACTCAGCAGGCCTTAAAAACACAGCAGCTGGTCCCTCTCTCCTAAATAAAAAATTAAATTAATAATACAAGTCATCCTCCAAAATTGGATGGCATTAGACATTCTAACAGCAGCACAGGGGGGTGCTTGTGCAGTTGTAAAACCTAAGTATTGTGTGTACATTCCTGATCCTTCTGCTAATATCACAGTAGCTGTTCAAGATATTAGATGACAAATTAATGACATGTCAAACTCTAAAATTCCCTGGACCTTATCCTTATCCTCCTATGGAAAGGCATTACTAGCTTCTCTTGATGAAAATCTTTGTTGACTGTACTCGTATTTATCCTGTTGATTCCATTATTTGGCCAGTGAATGCTTAATTGTTTCTTTGCCTTCGTCTCCTCCAGACTTCAAGCTGTATGCCTACCCAATACAAAAATGTCTGATGTTTATTGAGGACTTTTAGATAGACCCTCTGGAGAGTATCACTGACTGTCAATCAACAACTATGACCTGATTCAGCCTGAAGAAACCAGATCCATCATTGCCCATTACTCCCTCAAGACAGTTTGTGTTACTTCTTCAGAGGAAGGAATGCTATAGGCAACTAAGTTAGATAGAATACTACAGGCAGTCAGACAGAGGTGGGCCCTCAAAAGAGCCCGTGAAGAAGATTGGATACCTTGCAACTGTGGGGAAGACTTCGAACTGTAGGCCTTACCTCAAGACAAAAGATAAAACAAATGCACCCACATACTTCCTAAGGATAAACACCAGGGATTGAAATTCTTTTATTTGTTTGTTTGTTTGTTTTGTTTGTTTGTTTGTTTTGAGACAAGGTGTTGTACTGCAGTTCCGGCTGGCTTTGAACTCACTTTGTAGCCCAGTGTGGCCTTGAACTCACAGCAATCCTCCTGCCTCAGCCTCCCAAGTGCTGGGATTACAGGCATGCACCACCATGCCAGGCAGGCTCAAATTCACTGTATGTTAAAATTAAAGAAAATATGCCCTCTTAATCCCAGCACTCGGGAGGCTGTCGTAGGCGGAGCGTTGTGAGTTCAAGGCCGGCTTGGGCTACAACGTGAGCGCAAGGCTGGCCTGAGCTACATAGTGGGACCCTGCCTCAAAAAACTAGGGCCGGGAGCTTGGCTTAGTGGCTTAAGCACCTATCTGGCAGGCACGAGGTTGTGAGTGTGATCCCCAGTGCTACAAAAAAAGAAAAAAATGCCCTCACTTCACTACACATTCCTTCCCAACAACTCTCAATTTGCCTACTCCCTAAACCCAAAACTCCTTGGCATATTAGCAGTTTATAGTAGTTTACACAAGTAATTCCTTCAATCTCATCCTACTGGACTTTATTCCTGTCACCTAATGGTTGGTAATGATCTAATCATTACAGAGTGTGAAAGACACTTCTCTTCTTAACATACTGTCGAGAGCAATTCATCCTGTCGAAGAAGAAAACAAACACAGTGATTTAGCTCTGGTCCAGCTCTCGTGGTGCTCAGGTAATGTCAGCTAAATTTTGTCAGTTTTCCTTTTCAATGACTGTCTCCTCCAGTACTCACAAGAGCCTCGGTCTCACCTGAAGGGTGTCTGAATAGACGCGGTCTGTATGGAGGTCTGGATTCTTCCCAGGGTGGGTGAAGATGAAGAAACCTCTACTCCAGACAAGGCAGCAGAAAAAAAGACACCAACTCCTAGCTGGCTCAGGCTCCACCTACAGTGTGCAACCTAAGATTGTACCTTGTAGGGCACTGCTCAGAATTTTAATTATAGCCAAGAATCTATGTTCATTAAATATATTTCCAAATACTCCTCCCGCTTCAATGCATCTAGCTACCCTAGGGGACGCTGGTCTAAGCAAAAGGAAAAGTTCCCGCTTGTTGTATATTCCCAGGTGACAAGGTTAGAAATCAAGAGAATGCACACTTTATCATTCCTTCTCTGTGAAACATCCTGCCTTCCAGAAATCTAATCACATCAGCCAATTTGCCCAACGCTATCTTACAATTTTCTGACTTTACTAATTTCCTAACAGATACAAAGCCCTAATGTGTAGAGGGACAATAACTCAGAAGGTGGCTCTTTCTTCTTCTAGGGATGCAACTAATTTGCTTTGTTATAAAAACATAGGACATTATTTCAACCTTTAGATAATGAAGTTTTTTTTACAAACACTTTAGAGTTCATATTTGGAATGCCAATTAACAATGGGCATTTAAACTTTCAGCAAAGGAAACAAGCTGTGTTATATAATGTACTCCCTAGAATAGGTGTAAACTTTGTGTCCTGCAAATATGTACTAATGAAATACATAAATAAATATTGATCATAAGGTTATCTATAATTCTTATAAGATTTTTATATTAATGCATATAATGAACTTAAGTTAGCATGCTACAAGTATTGACTCGTTTTACAAATGTTAATCATATTAATTCAATAATATGTGAGATTCATTTTCCATTTTCAGAAATGGGATTCAGAGTAAACATCTGGTGAAAGTTGAGAACTCAGTAAGAATGGGCTTTTCTCAAGATAGTTTATGTTTTTATGCTCCATGTTATTGATAGTCTACCACAAGTAGACACGTTTTTCAAATTTTGTAGAAATCTTGAGTTCTATAGCTGGGGAGGTTGTATGCTAACTTGTTATTCGAAGCCGTGGTTTCTGCTCAACATTTTTTGATGCACAGCACAATTCCCCCCAAAGTATTTGACAGGAGAAAATTCAAGAGTGGAGACCTTGAGCAACACTGCTTTGGTGCCACTTCTCTCTGCTTCACTGGGTGGCAGAATCTCTTGAGGATCTGTTTTGAACAAAGATGATTATTTCACAGGAACTGAGGGGCACAGAAATTCCAGATCTGTAGCTAGTATTCCAGTGATTCTGAGATCTCTACAACTGGTTGCTGGGCCACTGTGCTTTGCCTGACAGATAAAACATAGTTTTATGATATACAACATTGTTTTCAAGTGCATATATTTTGTGAAATGTATAAATATAGCTAAAGACATGTGCACTACTTCACACAGTCATCATTTTCACAGCAAAAAATCTTAGTGTTCCCTAAGTATTCTTCAGCATATTGGTAATGGTAGTCACCACATTTTGAACTTACTCTTTCTGTGTAGATTGACTTTCATATTCTTTGACCAACATCTCCTGCTGTGTCCACCCATAAACCTCAGCCCCGTGTTGCCACCATTCTATTATTTACTTCTATGGAATCAAGTTTTTTATGTTTCTAATAAGTGAACTCAGGTTCATGTTGCCTTTCTGTTTCTCCTTTGTTTCATTTCACAAAATAATTTTCAATTTCCATCTATGTTGTCAGAAGATGCTACAGAAGTCACCTCTTTTTTTGGCCAAATCATATTCCTTTGCAACTGTGCACCAGTGTTCTGTATCCTTCCATCTGTCAAAGTATACATAAATGGATTTTGTTTTTTGGTTGCTTTCAACATGTGCTATACCACTGGGTTATAACTCCAGCCCTTCCATTATTTGGTTATTTTAGGGAATGCAGTAGTCAATACAGAATTGCAGTTGTCCATTTGAAGTATTAAATTCAATTTCCTTGGACATATAACCAGCAGTGGAGTTGCTGAATCACCTGTGAGTTTTTTATTTTGATTTCTAAGGCTGTGGTCCATGCTCTAAATCCTGGGTAGGCATTTTGCAACCTCCTCTCCCAGTAATGCTTCTGTCTTCCTCAGTTCTGATTTTAGGTAGTCACATGTAAGACATAGTAGGTCAGCTCCTGCATAAGCAAGCTTACACTTGCCTCATTTTCTTTTATGATACAATACTAAACCCTTTTTTAAAAAAGAGAATATTTGCTGTACAAAATTCATGTCATTTATTCTATTCATACATGATTATAACATACTTTGATATTTTTGCTTCTGTTGCTCTCTTTCAATATCCTCTCTTTTGGGTTCCCTCCCTCTGTGTAATTGACTTTTTTATTTATTGTGCTTTACTTTTGAGATTCCACACCTGAGTGAAACATGCAATGCATGGCATCCTGACTTATTTCACTTCACGTGCTTATCTTTGCTTCAACCCATGTTCTTGTGATTAACATGATTTCATCCTTCTTTGCAACCAAATAATATCCATTTTAAGAAATATATCACACTTTCTAAATTCAATCACGTATTGAGGGGGCATCTCGGACCTCTCTATAGCTTAGCTATTTTGAACTGTGTTGCAATTAACATGGTATAAAGGCAATTATATTGTATACTGAATTTAATTCTTCTACAAAAACTCAGGAGTTGTATAACTGAATCAAATACCACATCTATTTGTAGTTTTTCT
>RJWM01052803.1:0-10006 GCA_004363535.1 Dasyprocta punctata | reverse complement strand
ATTTTTTGTACAGAATATAAATTAGACAAATTTGGATACAGAAGCACCAACTGCTCACTAAAATCTGTGCAAGTCAACACTGAGTTGGAGAACTTAGTGAGGATAAGATAGAAGGATAGAGTTCATTCCTCTGGTATTTGAGGTCTGTCATTATGTCAGGGATTTGACTGTGTGAGGAATCTGTGCCCTTTAGTCTTGTGGAATTTATATTCTAAAAGGAATATAATATAGTGAGGTGTTAGAAAATCGAAACACAAATGAACAGGTTTAGTCTGCTCTGAGAAGAAAAGGCCAAGAAATGATTTGTAACTGCCTTTCAAGTATTTTACCTAGTGATAGGAAATGGGCTTAAATTATAGATACCATGACTTTTAGAGACATGAAAGATTCCTTGCTGGTGAGGGTGGCAAAATACAGAGAGCGAGGCTATGGAAAGTACAGAGCAACCAAGGAATCAATTGAAGTATGTGGGTATCTCATTCTAGAAATCTCTGAAGTATGATTTAGTGTTGTCTTGGCTAGTGGTTGAGGTAAGCCTAATGGGCTAGTTATGCTGTGTTCTTTGTATATGTTCTTTAGATTTTAGTAATTATTTGTGAAGCTTAATGGTTAAGATGCCAGAACTGGAAACCTTTATTCACATTGTGCCTGTGTCATTCACTGGCTTTCTAATCATGGGTAAATTATTTAACCTCTCTGTGAAGTGGAGTTTTCTTATACATTAAATAGGGATCATAATGACATTTACTTCCAAAGGTAATTGTAAGGATTACATACTAACAATGATATCTAAAACCTGGAAACTTTGGAGGAGTTATATGTTAGCTATCATGGTTGTTATAGTCAACTACTGCAGTATTTTATTAGGCTTAGCAATTCCGTGGACCTGTGTTTCCACTAGGGCACAACAGAGATGGGCTGTCTTCTGTCCCACCATCCTTGGGACCTCAGGGGGAGGAAAGTTGGGGTAGGGATGCCTGCATCATTTGGAACTAGAGTCACATGTTCTGGCAGCTGGGATGGGATGATTTGACAGCAAGGTCTACAGAACAGAGACTGTACAAGTTACCTTTCCGTGCGCTCTTCACAGTTAATGCTAGTCTGAATCTTAATGGTGACGAAGGGTTCCAGGTGTTGCAAGTCCAGCAAACAGGACAGAAACTGTTCTTGCCTCAGCCTCCCAGGTGCTGGGATTATAGGTGTACACCACCATTCCCAGAAAAAAATTACAAATGTAACACAAAATAAATCCTCAGCTTTTTGCACTACATGGATTTTGCATTCTTCTGGAGATGCAAATTTTCTATCTAGCTGAAGATAAATATTTTTGGTGGCCATTCTCTGCAAGATTGGTCCCCTCCCCCTTCCCTTCTTGCCTGATGTAACTTTCTCTTGATGGTTCAGATCATTATTAATGATTTCAATTAATGTGATTCAGATTCTTTTTAGAGAAGTATTGTAAGTCAGGTTTGAAATCCTTGACATGGAAGGGTTATTCATTTATCTGTTGTACAGGATTTTAGAGAGATGTTGCTGTAGGTTTCCTAGTCAACTGTTTGAGTTTGCTTTTGTTTTTTATCTTTTTTGACTAGGCCATTAAAAGACTTAGTGTTTTGGAGGTCAAAGTAGGCCTTAAACTGCCACTGATGCTATGATCCTTTTTTTTTTTTTTGGTCTTTTTGAGACAGGGTCTTGCTATGCAGTTCATGCTGGCCTTGGGCTCACTTTGTGGCCCAGGCTGGTCTCAAATTTACAATGATCCTCCTGCCTTAGCCTCCCAAGGGCTGGGATTACAGGAGTGCACCACCATGCCCGGCTGATGCTGTGATCCTTAAAGAATACTCTTTCCCTCATTTTTGGTTGTAAAGAGTTGTGTTTTTTTTTTTTTTTTTCCCTCCTCATATCATCGGTGAAAAGGAAAGATCACTGCACTAATGCAGAGAAGAGACTTCCAGTTTACACTTTGACTTTCATCCTATTATGCCACAGGTGAAATGAGAGAAAAGTTGGGGTACAAAGATGCCAGGAGAGGAGAGTGTTTTTACTTGCTCAGGACACAAGGCTGACCTCCTCTGCCCCGCACCGTAACTGCTCCCTGGTCATTCTCTGCAGAGCTAGCGTCCTTGGCAGCTTAAGGATACTCAGGTGATATTCTGGTTTCTGATACATACTTCATGCCCACCTGGCCTTTGATTTGCATGATAAAGTGGCTTTATAAGTTGAGAACTTTGAATAATACTATGTAGTCTTATTTTGCTCTTTAGTAGTAGGACTACAACATTCAACTTACTTTCAGGGAGATTGTGTTTTGGGTCTTCCCTCATCCGAAATACTGAGAGATTGAAAATGAAGTCTAGTCTGTTAATTAGCTGAATACTGTGATCTGAACAAAACTCCAAAAGCTGACATCTCTGATCTGTGTGAGCATCTTACTGCTTTCATTTAAATGCACTGATTTGATAATTTCTTGAATCATGAATTCAATTCAATTTCTTGAAAGATGAATTTTTACAGTGGCACTTCCTCTTTCATTTCCTATTTTAATGAAATGAACCTAAAATTTGGGAGCATTTGAGGTGTGCTTCACAGTGTTTGTAGCGCTTTGCATAGTCTCATTTCATTTTTTTTTTTTTCCGGCACCGGGGATCAAACTCACATCCTCATGCCTGCCAGACAGGTGCTTGAGCCACTGAGCCAAACTCCCAGCCCTAGTTTTTTGAGGCAGGGTCACACTATAAATCAGGTTGGCTTTGTGCTTGCGTTGTAGCCCAAGCTGGCCTCGAACTCACAACCCTCCTCCTACCTCAGCCTCCTGAGTGCGGGGCTCATTTCATCTTTACGAGAGCCCCACGTCTTAGGTGTTATTTATATTTACTGCTAAGGTAATGGGCTCTAAGAAATTAAATGATTTGCTCCAGTTCACATAGCTAACAGTGGTAAAGCCTGGATTCTTACATTGTCAAAGAAGCAGATTTTTCGAAACAAAAAGCATGACTCATCCTTTCTTCCCTTTTAGTGGCTACTTTCTCTTCTATCTTTATTATTCTTTAAATCTTTTGAATTCTTTTGGTCGTTTGGCTTGATAACATCACTTTCTTTCCTCTTCTGTCATCATCTTGTTTTAACATCCTTCCTTTTGTCCAAGGATAGCCAGGCTTCCTGCTTGACAAGTTATTACGTTTTCTTTTGTCCCCACCCTAAATGTCATATCATAGAGCCTTTTTCCCCCCTTTGTGAAATGCTCATTGTTGATTTGTACTCCCCTTAGTAAAAATTCCTCCAGGGCAAGAAGGTGCCTTCATATGGGGGTATTTTCTGGGTGGTCAGCTTCAGATGCACTTTCTTTAATCAACAGGGGTCTATTCATCTAACAAAGAGAATTCTGCAGTGCTTTACATCAAAGGAGTTCTGTCTTCTTAGGTTTCACGGACTTCCAGGACCTTGGGACATCTTCCACTGCCTGGACAGGGAGATGACTCATTCTCAGTTTTGGTTTTCAACATTTTCATCCTTAAATTTTATGTCTTCTGAACTTTCTCCACGGAAGGAGTTGTGGATTGTAGAACAGTGTTTCTCAAAGAATGGTTTGGGGAACCTTGAGAGAGAGAGTATCAGAGATTGAAAACTACTTTCTTAATAATGCTAACACAAGCACACACTTTTTTCATTGTGTTGACATTAGAGCTGATTGTGCAAAAGTAAGTGTGAATAACACTGCAGGTCCCTTAGTGTGAATTAAGGTGGTAGTGTCAGATTGCCAAAAGTTACCCACACAATCAGCATTTTTATAAAAGCACATATTCCTTAAGATTGTCATAGTTGAAGAAGTACAAATGACTGTTAAATCTCAAACTTAGTACTCTTTTAATAGCCTGTGTGATTAAATGAGAGTAAAGTGCTTCTGCTGCAAATCGAGAAACACTTGTATGGTGGAGGTGTGGGATAAATATCAGCAGGATGCTTTTTCACGGAAAAAACGTATTTACTTGAAAGGACAACTGACAAAGGGTAGTTGTTCTAACTTTAGTATTGGAAGCTATTTTAATTACAAATGGACAAAGGGGACTTGTCATTTGAACAATTTGCAGTTTGGGAAAACTCGAATCTGCTACCATGAGCTTGATGTTTTTAGTATGTAAACAACTTTTCTGATGATCAAAATCCATGCTGTATTAACAAATGTGATTTCGTTATATACTTGAAATACTTCAATGTATGTGTTGCAGGAAATTTCCCAAGCCAAACCAAGGCAAGCCAAACCAAACCAAAAGGAAGACTCTTTGCGCCCAGATAAGAAGGCAGCATTTAATCTTTACACCAGCGGACTGTTGGAGTTCACCCCAGTGGACTGTTGCAGGGATAATTCCTCCCAAGCAACTGCCCCGAATCAGGGAGGAGTTTAGTCTATATAGAATCAGAAGTGGGAGGTACAAAGCAAGTGACCAAATGTTACGTGATTGGTTACATACTTTGAATCATATTGACAGACAGGCTAGTCTTGAAACAATAGAAACATTCCGGGAACCAGGGGAGGGGACTCTTACAGAATGACTATACTTAAGCACATTACCATAATACAGGAATTGTTCCAGAGAGAGAGCTTTGACTGAATGAAAGTGGTTAAAGACATTACCATAATATAGGAATGTTCTTGAGAGAGCTTTTACTGAATGAGCACAGGTGAGCCCAAGGTTCCCTAAGGTTAGGCAATTGCTCTTACACTGTCACGGTCAACTGAATTTACCAGAGATAGCAGAACAGCAACTTGATCAGAGTCCTCTAATTGATCATGAAATATGTATAAATTTACCATCTCATGAATGCATTTTTACATTATAATTGTGCCCCAACATATGGACGATCTGCATTACTCAGTGAGTCACTGTTTTCCAAATGACCAGTGTGTAATGCTGCAGAGTTTTACATTTATAAAGAAAAAAGCTCCCTTTAAAGTGAAAGATGGGCCAGTCAATTTTAATGTAATAGGATATAGGGAGAGGGTTAGGACAAGGTGCTACTGGTAGGGTTTCATATTTTCATATTTGACATTTCAGTTACTTTTAGATAACTGCACTTGTGTTAGCCTGTTTACTGTTACTGTAACAAATACCCAAGATAAGTTAACTTACAAGAAGCAGTCAACATTGAGCTTGCTTCTCAGGCTTAGGGCTATGAGCCATTGTACCCCAGGGCATGTCATTCTGCTTTTTGGTCAGAACCAAGATTCTGAATCCTAGTTCTTAGGGGCATGAAAGAACGTTTGCAGCATATCAGTAATGTACTTTCTTTGTCTTCTTCCCTGTAATTAGATAACGTAGACTATTTGGCTGTAGTTGGCCAGTACAACCAACTAATATGTATTGGTTCACATTAATTCACTTAAATCCTCTTTAAAAAATCTATGAGGATTATCCCCCATTTTCAGCTGAGGATTTTAGAGGTTCAAATTTATCAAGCATTTATGGATAGTATGCCAGGCATTTTCACAGGATTGAATTAGATGTATTGTTTAGTATAATTGCCTTGTTGCTATATCATTATAACAGTATTTTAGATGTAATTAAAAGAGCCAAGTTCCCGCCACCAGTCATTCAAGCTAGTAATTATAAAATGCAGGGCACTAAAACTATTGATTTCAAATCTAAGTTAAGTAACAAATTGCATGAAAATTTCTTAATTTCACTAAAGAGGTTAATGCATATTGGTTGGTTTTAGAAAGAGTTGAGTCTACTTATTATTTGACTTTCATAACACAGTTTGTACTTAAAATGTGATCAGTTTACAAAATTCCACTTTCTCACCACTTCAGGTGTGCATGAATTGTATGCAAGCTTATGTGGGGGAGAAGTACAAGCCTGCCAAACTTAATTGTGTTCCAGTCACCCATGAAATGGGGAGGGACACAGAAAAATTTATTTCTGATATATACTTGGGGAAAGACCAGTGATGCAGGTTCAGTGTGTAGACTTGAAAGTGGCAACTATTTCTTTGTTTTTTGATGCTGATTGAATGTGAGGCCTTCACACTAAACAAGTGCTGTACCTGTGAGCTACATCCCCTAGCTCTGGAAGTGAGATGTGTGTGTGGTGGTGGGGGTGGGGTACAGGGGACTGAACCCAGTACATCCCCAGCCCTTTCTATTTTGGCAGGGTCTTTCTAAGGTGCTAAGTTATTCAGCCAGGGCTCAAACTTGTGATCGGCTTGCCTCAGGTTCCTCAGCAGCTGGGATTATAGTTGTGACGTTTTTAACAAGCTCCACAGGTGGTTCTAACACACCTTACATTGGGGTTTCATTGTTAGTGTGGAAACAGCTCAGCAGCACAAGTACCTGCCTGTCATGACATAATATGTGGCCGGGTCGAAGGGATGAGGAATGGTGGTTTCCTCAGTTGCCTTGTTCTGGTGCGTAGCAGGGAGTGTGCTGTTATTCTCCTGCACTTAGGTAAGAAACAACACTATGATCCTGGATTTTTCTCTGCCCCATCCTTGAAGGGAAAGAAGCTTTCCCAGTAACTTTACATCTTTATCCATAAGCATGAGGATTTCATTATAACTTCCTTAATTTTAATGTAAAACTATTAGGAAAAGAGGACACAGAATTAGTTTGAATTATTGAAGAATCTTACTAGGGCAGAAAGATGTAGTAAAAAGAGCTTTGCTGTGAGAGGGGATGTGCCTTATTCAAATCTTGTGAGCCTCAATGTTCTTACCAGTAAAATGGGATTTGGGTGGTATAGATGATGCAGTTCATAGAAAAGCCCATGGTTGATGAGCTGGGTGTGTATGAACTTGCCTCCTGATAGGGCCCCTGTCCCTGTGGGCTGCTGCTGCTTGATAGACATGCCAGTGTCACCAAGTTGGAACAACAGAGACAAACTGGAGGGAGCTGGGACAGGCTGAAGGTGTCTGAAGTGCTCCTCTCCCTTTGTAGGGTGAGTGAGAGCAGAATTTTGAGGAGCATAATTTTGCTAACACTTTGTCATTTTATGCCTGGGGGCTTATTGTAAAGCTTTCTATTTTGCTTGTTTTCATTTGTTTAAAAAGTATTAAGTACTTATTGTCTGCATATAGGGCTATAAACCATTTAAGTAATAAATGTACTCACATGGTAGTAATAATTTTCCTCTCTCAGGGGGAAGCCAAAATGTGCTGGAGCCACTCAAAAGAATACTTTTGTGTTTCAGAGATATTTTTAGAAAGGTCTAAATAAGATGAACAGGATAGGATTAAAGAGTATTTAGAATTCTGTCATTTAATTAAATATAAAAGTTATTTATTAAAACTTTATCTGAATAAAAGACTGGAGTCCAGGTACTTCTAGTCTTTTAGTTTTAAATAAGTTTACACCAAAGATAGCACCAGGAAGTTAGCATTATGATGGTATTATGTACAATTTAAGTCAGTATATTCAAATAGTCTTTGGATTTTATATTAAAATTCAGAATTTAAAAGTTATTTTTTCCTTGTAGGTAAAGTCCTTTTATTATGAGTCCTCTCACTGTATAGTTGCTGTGACTGTGTGATAGCTAGGAGTGTGTTTATTCCTCTTTTTCATGGTGAATATAGTGGTCCTTTGATTCTGCTCTGGGTGCTCTCCTGGGACTCAGGACTTGCCTGTCACAGGGGCTGTGCAAGAGGAAAGATCACCTTGCTCTAAATATGAGATTGTGCCCGCTCAAGCTACAAATCCCTGCAGTGTTACTTCTAACATGTACAGAGCCCTTCCTGAACCAAATCACAGCACCACTGCAATGAATCTGTATTAGCACTAGGTGGCTTTTTCTTTTTTCCCACAGTAGGTTTTTACCTTTGTCTCGAGAGTAATTTAAAAGGGGCCTTAAAATGAACAAACTTGCCTTTGAGCTAAATTCTATAGAATTAACTGGTTATTTTAAAATGCATATACATAAAACAAATATTTATTGAGTCCTCATTGTATACTAGAAAATCTTAATACTGTGAACATATGCAAATGATTCACTGATACCATGAACATGCACTGAATTTTTTTTATGTTCTTATTTCTGCTAGTAATTGAAGAGACAGAGGTTAATAAGACATGATTCCTGCTGTTATAAATTCATAAGTTTAATGGGGGATAAAAATAAATATATCAACAGTTTAATGTGACTCCTATCATCAGTATGCATAGAATGCTGTGCGAGCACAGAGTGACTTGAAAGTATTTGGAGGAGGAGGAATAGATGACTTCCTGCAGGAAGTGGCCTTAGAATGGAGCTTCAAAAGACTTTTTGATAGTCAGAAAATATATTTTATCATTTAATGTGTGCTGAGGCAAATTTCTTAGGCTTATAAGGGCAGAAAGTCTCTCCAGATGGAGGATACAGTGGGGCAACTGCATTATCCTAGGATTTATGCAAAGGATACTTGGGGCAATACACATGAGTAACTCTAATTCAAGGCAGATTGTAATAAGTCATGTGATACTTATGTTACAAAGTGCTGAGCTGGGCGTGGTGGTGCATGCCTTTAAATCCAACACTCGGGAGGCTGAGGTAGGAGGAGCATTGTGAGTTTGAGGCCGGCTTGGGCTACAACGTGAGTGCAAGGCCGGTCTGAACTACATAGTGTGACACTGTCTTGAAAAACTAGGGCTGGGAGTTTGGCGCAGCAGCTTAAGCGCCTGCCTGGGAGGTGCGAGGCTGTGAGTTTGATCCCTGGTGCCACCAAAAACAAACAAACAAACAAAAAAAACAAAGTGCAAGATATAAAGAGTCAGGGCAATTAATTTTTAGAAACATAAATCTATCAGGGATTTTTTTAAATGAAAAAATAAAACAAAATTTCCTAACAAAGTAATAAGTAGTAATAGTTGTTATGGTTTGTGCCTAGGTGTCCTCCCAAAGCCTCATGCAGTCATGGGAGTGTGCTTCTAGACTTTGTGGTTGATTTATGATTCAATGCTGGGATTATGGATGTGAGTGCTATACTTGCCCTGGGGTGGGTAGGCTGTTTGAAATATAAGGGAGGGAACGAGGCTTGTTCTCTCTCCTCCCCTTTTGCTCTTGTTGCTTTTGCTGTTCTATACTGCCACGAACTGTTGCCCATCTGCCATACCACCTCATTTAGGAGCCAATGGATTATGAACTGAAACCTCCACAAACTTGAGCTAAATAAATCCTTCCTTCCTTAATTTTGGGCATCAGGTACTTTGTCTCAGCAACAAGAGAAAAGTAACCAACACAATAGTTAATATGTTATCATTTTCTTCAAAGTTACTCAGCATACAAGATGTAGACAAAAAAGATTCTCTCTTACAAAGAAGAAACAAACATAAAATAGTACCAAACTTTCTTTTCAGTGAACTAAGAGAAAATAGTAGTATGAAACAAATTAGCATACATATGAAAATATTTTTAAAACAATGAAATGTGAGCCGGGTGTGGTGGCCCACGCCTTTAATCCGAGCACTCGGGAGGCTGAGGTAGGAGGAGTGTTGTGTGTTCCAGGCCGGCTTGGGCTACAACGTGAGTGTAAGGCAGACCTGAGCTACATAGTGCGACCCTGCCTCAAAAAAGTAAGGCTGGGAGTTTGACTCAGTGGCTTAAGCGCCTGTATGGGAGGTGTGAGGCTGTGAGCTCGATCCCCGGTGCCACACACAAAAACAAAACAAAAGAAAAACAATGAAATGTGGGAATAATTTGAGAATTATTTGAACTTCTTCCCACTTACCTATCTTCTATTTTGATATATATTTTGAGTTTCTCTATCAGAGATTTGTGGTTTTTTTTATTTTTTATTTTAAAGATAGTAAAATCCAACAGAACATAACAGAGCATAACAAAACAAAGTCAGTCAAGACAAAGCAGCAGAACTGCTACAGAACTTCAAAGAAAGATAATGTGAAAACAATAGCCATTATACTGTATCTTGTCTTCAGAATAGCTGATCATTCCAACAGGTATAGTGGAATTGAAACCAAAAACAAAACAGAATAAAACCAATAAACACAGAAGAAAATAAAGGAAAATAATAATAATAATAA
>RJWM01052802.1:0-10150 GCA_004363535.1 Dasyprocta punctata | reverse complement strand
CTCATAATGGCCCTAGACCACTAGAGATCAGGGCCTGGTATTCTGGGAATGATCCTCGTCAGTGCTTATCAAGGTAAATAAATGTGCCTCCAAATCTTGGGTGTCATTTTGGTGTTTCTGCTAGCTGTTGGAGGACAAGAACTTCTCCTAGTGGCATGCTTTCAAAAAGTTAGAAGCAGTGGCTGCTGGATAGCCATCGGCCTGTGGGCAGTAGCAACTGTAGCTGTGCTAATGGAGCAAGCTGCAAAACTAACTTAAGGACAGAGACTAGAAATTCTGACTCCTCATCATGTCAGAATAATTCTTGAGATCAAAAGTTACTTGTGATTAACAGGGGAATGGCTTGCCAAGCACCATACCATGCTCTTAGTCATCTCTGAGGTTGTTATAAAATTTGCACTACTCCTAATCCTGTCTCTTTGACACCTACAGTTTCCAAAATTAGTCACTCTGTGAATAAGTGATCTTCCAGACCCATGCAAGCAGGAAGTGACCTGTTCCTCCAAGACCCCGAGAAGTTGTAGTTCACTGATGGAAGTAGCTTTAGCCAAGAAGGACATCAAAAGGTAGCTTACACAACTGTCAGCTTGCAACAGGTCATCAAAGTCAACTTTCCCAAGAACCTTTGCTCAAAAAGCAGAGCTAACAGTTGTTACTTAGGCATTTTGTGACTTTCAGGGAGAAATGAAATAGGAGATTGGGCATGGCAAAGCTGGCTAGGAAAGTAGGTGTGGCCTGTTAATTACAAAATCCCGGGACACATGCATAAAACAGTTCCCAAAGCCCTGTATGTGGACTTCTCTCAAGGACTTGAGCATGTTTTTGATTGGATGATTTAGGACCTGACATCAACCTGAGAAGTGGATGATACAAAAAGGACAGTCACTACTGAGTTTTGCCACTGCTTGGTCTTGCATGGTGGTCCATCCTCACGCTGTAGGGTGTACTTCCTTTTATACTTTTATTTGGCTCAAATTCACTCTGCAGAGCCTGTTTTTATTCTTACCTCTAATAAAACTTTCCTACTTTTTTTTAAAAAAGTGAATGTTAATATATGAAAAGAACCAATTATGGAGAGAGAGAGAGAGAGAGCGAGCAAATTATGTACCACCTTCAATTCTACAAGAAGTAATCTACAGCTGTGGTGTAAACATGAAGACAACCCATAATTCATAATTAATGTGTACTAAATGTGACAGCTATCTCTCCATTAATGGAAAAAATAACTGAACAGTAATTTTATAGAGTTAACTATGTAAAGATCAGTAAAGCTTGGTAATTATAATATTAAAGCTATAAGGAGCTGGGAACAGAGGAATGCAAGAGGAAAAATTTGAAACCTTACACTATATGATATGAGAAGGTAGATAAAGAAATTGTACAAAGGATCCTATTGGAGAGTAGAAGAATGTTTACAGAATTAGGTAAAGGTCACTGAAAAAAACTGATAAATAGAAGGTAAAAGAAAAAGAGGAAGACAAAAGAAATTATATGCAGAGTAAAAATAAGAAAAAAATTAAAGGAAAAAAGTAAAAGGAAGAAGAAAAAAAATAGAGAGAAAAAAGAAAAAAAGAGAGATAAGAAGAAAGGAAGAAAAAAAAAAAAGGAAAATTCCCCAAACTGGTGAAGGATAAAGAGGAAAGAAGAAAAAAGAAAGAAACAGAAGAAAACAAAAAAGAAAAAACCAACAACACCTCCTCCATAAAGAAATTTCTTGGCCAGAGATATAGCTCAGTGACATAAGTGCCTGCCTGGCAAGTGCAAGGTCCTGAGTTCAGTTCCTGGTAAAAAAAAAAAAAAAAGAAAGAAAGAAAGAAAAAAAGAAAGAAAAAGAAATTCTCTATAATTCTGAATGCATGGGTTTCTTCTGGGATCTACAATTTTGAGGCAGTATCCAAGTCAAGACATATCTCTGCGTATGCTGGTAGATAAAGAAGGCAGTCAGATCCCAGATCTGTGCTGGATGCAGGCACCAACAGGCAATAGGAGCAGGTGCTAATATTGTAACTTTCAAATCCAGAGCAATTCAGCCTAGGCCTCACCTCTGACCATGGGGGTGAGGCCTGTGTCCTTTGGCTCAAAGGGTCTCTTTCCAGCCTGACCATAGTTCCCTGACCTCTGGTGTCCCTTGGTTGACTCTCACCCAGTCACAGTGGGAACATAATACAGGGAGCCTTGAAGTGAAGCCATCCTGTGGCTTCTGAGTCTCAATTTCAAACAAGCAAACCTTCCCTGGAGTGGTGTCTGACTAAGTCCTCTCTGGACCAAGTCCAAGTGTTGGGCACTTGGACTGCAGTCATTCACCAGTTGTACTTGTGGAATGACTCACATGGGAGCAGAATCTTACGCTTTCCCTGCAGCTCACAGCACCCTCTGGTGTGTTCCACCACTGTATTTCTCCCTGAGGTCCTCTGGAGTCCCTGGCTTTCACTTTGTTTCTGTAGGTTTAGTCTCCCTCTCTCATGAACCATGAGCTGGGAGTTGGGGAGAAAGTGAAGATTTTCTCTTTCCTTCTCCACTTTGTGTTCTGTAGAAGAGGCATTGTAATGCAAGTCTCTTAATGAGAGTGTTTCTCATTTCACCAGGGACTGGTGGGACAGGTGAAGACCACCAGAGAATCCCAGCTGGCATCTGGGACCACTGGCTGGTTCCCTTCTCTGAGTACTGAAGGCCCCAACAACCAAGAGAGCGACAGATGTTCAGGGAGTGAGTCTCTGAAAACACAGATTTCACAGTGTCCATCTTAGTGTCTCACCTGCCCAGTTGGTGGACTCTGGGAACCTTGGAATAGGTCTCTGTCACTGGACTTTTCACACTGTTAACATAGGTCTCACTGCCTCACTCAGCAACTACGTGACTAAAGACAGGAACTTCTTTAGATCTTGCTACCAGCTGCCCAGCGCTCAGTAGGTTCTCACCAAATGAATTTAACTCAGTTTCTCTCTTTGTCTCCA
Source organism: Dasyprocta punctata (assembly GCA_004363535.1). Lineage (NCBI taxonomy): Eukaryota > Metazoa > Chordata > Mammalia > Rodentia > Dasyproctidae > Dasyprocta > Dasyprocta punctata. The sequence continues at coordinate 7,196 of RJWM01052802.1, read as the reverse complement.
ATTAATTAAGGAAGTGCCTGCTGTTTGCTGGTTCTAAAAGAGGGCAAGTCAGGTGTGCTGGTGCAGGCTTGTAATCCTAGTACTTTGGGAGGCTGAGGCAGGAAGATGGCAAGTGCAAACCCAGCCTGGACAATTTAATAAGACCCTGTCTGAAAAACAAAAGCCTGGGGATGTATCTCAGTGCAGAGGCCCTGGGTTCAATCCCCAGTGCAGAGAGAAAGAGAGAGACAGAGACAGAGACACAGAGAGGGATGGAGAGACACAGATTTGCTAGTTTTCCCATATGCTATTTAATAGCTATATGATTTCCTTTAGGTTGCATCTTCAACTGGGTAAGTATACTCCACAGAGGAAGGGTGCCAGCCCCACTTCTGATCAAGAGTCAGAATCTCCAGTGGTGGGGTCTGAGCATTGGTGTTCATGTGATCAGTTTCCCCAGTGATCCTAATGTACAGTAGTGACTGAGAACCTGTGATCTGGAAGCATGTTTTCAGCTCCAGGCAAATGACAGAAACTGTGATGATGTGGGGGAAGTGTGGGCAAGGAGAGGGGACTGGGGTTCCAGATATGATTCACAACTTCCTGTAGGCCTAAGTTCCTGGCTTTGTCTTCTGAAGGATGGGATAATGGCAGCTGCCCCATATGGTTAATGTCAAGATGATCAGTGTGCCTAGCACAGAACAAAGGTGTGTGATGCTCAGTTCTGTGTGTCATTTTGGCTAGGCTGTGGTAGCAGATGTTAGTATTGCTATGAAAGTTTTTCTAAAGATATGATTAACTTTTAAACCAGTAGACTTGGAGTAGAGCTGATTATACTCCATTATATATGTGGGCCTCTTCCAATCACATGAAGACTGTGACCCCCTGACAAGGAAAGAACTCTGCCTGCAGGCTGCCTTCAGACACAAGGTTACAACATGGAGTCCTGGCATTTCCATGCTGCATGGCTTCCAACCCTAGCATGGTTTGCAGATACTTCTGGACCTACTCCTACAACCACAAGAGTCAGTTGCTGAAATCTCCCTCTGTAGATCTATCAATTCGGTTTTCCTAGAGAACTCTAACTAATACAGTGTGTAATAAATGATGGGGAAAAACTAATAAAATAAAATCATGATCAAGCAGAATTCATCCCAGGAATGTAGGGATGGTTCAACATATGCAAATCAATAAATGTAATACACCATATCAACAGAGTCAAAGACAAAAACCACATGACCATCTCAATAGATGCAGAAAAAGCTTTTGATAAAGTCCAACACTCATTCATGATAAACACCCTACAGAAAATTTGAATAGATGGTCTCTACTTCAATCTGATAAAATCCACATATGACAAACCAACATCCAACATCATGCTAAATGGACAAAAAATGGAAGCTTTCTCTCTAAAATCAGGAACAAGAGAAGGATGTCCACTATCACCACTCCTATTCAATATAGTTCTGGAAATGTTACCCAGAGCAATTAGGCAAGAGAGAAAAATAAAGTGAATAAGTATAAGAAAGGAAGTTAAATTATCATAATTTGCAGGTGACATGATACTCTACATAGAAGACCCCAAAAACTCCACCAAAAAACTACTAAAATTAATAAGCAAATTCAGGAGCAGAGCTGGATACAAAGTCAACACTCAAAAATCAGCATTCTTGTACACAAACAACAAACTCACTGAGAGAGAAATTATGGAAATAACACTGTTCACAATAGCATCAAAAAAGAATGAAATACTTAGGAATCAATCTAATAGAATGTGAAAGATCTATATATTGAGAATTACAGTACTCTGAAAAAAAGATTGAAGAAGATATCAGAAAATGGAAAGATATTCCTTACTATTGGATAGGAAGAACCAACCTTGTGAAAATGGCCATACTCCCAAAACTGTTCTACAGATTTAATGGAATTCCAATCAAAATACAATTAGCATACCTCACAGATCAAGGGAAAATAGTCCTAAAATTCATTTAGAAACAGAAGAGACCTAGAATAGCAAAGTCAATCCTGGACAACAAAGGCAAAGCAAAAGTCATCACAATCCCAGACTTGAAATTATACTACAACGCTACTGTGATAAAATCAGCATGGTATATGCAAAAAACAGACCTGAGGATCAGTGGAACAAATTAGAAGGTGCAGACACAACTACAAAGACACTCAGCCACCTTATCTTTGACAAAGGGGTCGAGCATGTTCACTGGAAGAAAGATAGCCTCTTTAATAAGTGATGCTGGAAAAACCGGCTTTCCACATGCCAAAGACTAAAGCTAGACACATGTCTATCACCATGCATTAAACTAAAGTCAAAATGGATCAAAGATCTAAATATTAAAACAAAAATAGTAAATCTACTGGAAGACAAGGTAGGTAGAAATCTTGAAGACATAGAGGTAGGCAAAGAGTTCATGAACAAAACACAAACTGCACAGGAAGTGCTTCAAAGAATCAACAACTGGAATCTCATCTTACTAAAAATTTTTTGCACATCAAAAGAAATCATCAAGCTGGGCGTGGTGGTGCACTCCTTTATTCCCAGCACTCAGGAGGCTGAGGTAGGAGGAGCGTTGTGAGTTCGAGGCTGACTTGGGCTACCATGTGAGCACAAGACCGGCCTGAGCTGCACAGTACAACCCTGCCTCAAAAAACTGTGGCTGGGAGTTTGGCTCAGTGGCTTAAGCACCTGTCTGGCAGGCGCAAGATTGTGATCAGAGTGAAAGGAAAGCCCACAGAATGGGGCAAGATTTTAGCCAACTGTCCCTCAGACAAAGGACTTCTATCTAGAATATATGAGGAATTGAAAAAAATCAGGCCCTCTAAATTCAAAGACCCAATCCAAAAATGATCATTTAGGATGAATATACACTTCTCAGATGAAGAAATACAATGGACAGCTATTTCGAAGAAAACGAGACATTATGGTAGCACTATTGATTTCCTGTTGTCTTATTTTGAAGTCGTATGTTGCTCACATTGTTCTGTTTTGATCTGTTTTGTTTTGTTTTGTTTTATTCTCTTTAAAATAAAAAAAAGAAATACAAATGGCAAATAAATATATGAAAAAATGTTCAACATCACTGGTCATTTGAGAAATGCAAATTAAAACAACACTGAGATTCCATTTCACTCCAGAAATAAAAGCTATCATCAATAAATCAACCAATAACAAATGCTGGTAGGGCTGTGGGGGGAAAGGAACACTTCTCTTCTGTTGGTTGGAGTGTACAACCATTGTGGAAATCAGTGCAGAGACTCCTAAAAAAACTGGGATTGGATGCTCTATTCCATCTAGCTATTCCCCTTCTGGGTATTTTCCCAGAAGAATTGAAAACAGTGGGGGTTTAGCTCAGCGGCTTCAGTGCTTGCCTGGTAAGCGTAAGGTTATGAGTTCAATCCCTGGTACAAAAAAAAAAAAAAAAAACAAAAAAACGTACTGCAGCAATATATGTGCACCCATGTTTATACCAGCACAAGTTGTAGTAGCTAAATCTTGGAAACAACCCAAATGCCCGCCAACTGTGGAATGGATAAAAAAGATGTATTTTTATACAATGGAGTATTACTCAGCTATAGAGAGTGATAAACTCGAGGCTTTTATAGGTAAATGGATGCAACTTAAGACCATACTCATCAGTGAAATGAATCAGACTCGCATGTATAAATATCGTATTGCCTCCCTAGTATAAAAAACTTGAAGAATAAATAAGATCCAAAATGTACAATAGATATTGTGAAAGGGAAAGGGAAAGAAACTGCTCAAAAGGAAAGAACAACTGGGATAGGGGAAAGGAGAAAAGAAGGGAAAAGATTATATATATAATATATACATCCTTCCATATATATATATTTATATATACAAGATAGATAACTATACTACTAATCTCTGTTTGTCAAAAAGAACAGTTTGTGCTTTTGTTGTTTGGTTGATCATTTTTTTCATGCCTCTGTCTTATAATCTGAACAACTACCTTGAAGATAACTATGCAACACATTAACCAGTGTTAACCTATTATTTTGTTTTGAAATTCTGTATCATATTTTTATTCTTTTTTCATTTTAAAATTTAAAAAATTAGAAGTAAAATAATAATGCTGCTGCTGCTGCTAATGATGATGAGAAAAAAGCTACAACAACACAACAATGGTTACACAAGGATGGCTACTGTTGTTACTATCCAATTGGTTAGGACTAATAAATAAGGCTGCAACTTTATGATTGGGGTAATGGGTATTAGACCAAAGAAGCAATGGTAGTGATCTCCCACTATAAAATTCCAGAATGTGAAGTCCAAGTAGGAAGATAAATACATGGTGTGGAAATCATTTCTTTCCTTTCTTTTTCTTTCTTCTCTCTCTCTCTCTCTCTCTCTTTCTGGTACTGGAACTCAAACTCAGAACCTTGCACTTGCCAGGCAGGTGCCGTGCCACTGAGGTGTATATATCTCTGATCTTTTCTTTTTTTGGTAACAGGGATTGAACTCACAATGTCATGCTTGCCAGGCAGGCACTTACACCGCTGAGCTAAATCCCTAGCCCTTCTTCTTCTTCTTCTTCTTTTTTTTTTTTTTTTTTTTTTTTGCGGCACCGGGGATTGAACTCACAGCCTCACGCCTGCCAGATAGGCGCTTAAGCCACCGAGCCAAACTCCCAGCCCCCTAGCCCTTCTTCTTTTCTCTTCTTTCTTTTCTTTTCTTTTTTCTTTCTTTTCTTTTCTTTTCTTTTTTCCTTTCCTTTCCTTTCCATTCCCTCCCTCCTTCCCTTCCTCTTTCTCCTCCTCCTCCCTCTTCCTCCTCTTCCTTTTTGCATGCTATTTTTCCCTTTCTTCTTCTGGAATATAGAGATTTCCATCAGGAATGTGTCCTGAAGCACAGGGGACAGAAACCTAGACCCGCGGTCAGGCAGCCTGCCTTTGGCTGCTGGCTATATCACTGTTATGGCTTGTATCTAGATGCCCCCCACCAAGGCCTCATATGGTCATAGATGGGGTTTCTTGGAGGTGCCGGGATCTAGAGTATATGAATGTGGATTAAGGGTGTGATGACTGGATTAGTCTGTTGATTAGTTTAGCATTGTTCTGGGTGTGGGTAATGGGAAGCCCCACCCAAAAGGCTTGTAGCCTGGATGGGAGACAGGAGAAATGGAGATTTGCTGCTGCTGCTTCACTGCTCGCTTGTTTGCTGCCTCCTGCCTGCTCTGTCATGGACTGTTTCTCCTCTGCAGTGCCCCTCTGCTATACTACCCTGCCTTGGAGCCAGTGGACTATGGACTGAAGCATTTACAAGTTTTGAGCCAAAATAAACCCTTTCTCCTCTAACTTGTGGGTGTTTGGTATTTTGCCTCAGCAATCAGCAATAAGAAAAGTAACTAAAACAGTCACTAATTCATTTTGTGACCATGGACAGGTTTCCCAGCCTTACCCCCATGCCCCCACCACAGAGGATGGGTAAGCTGCTTTCCATCTTGGAGTGTCTAGGTCCAAAATTTTCTCTCCCCCTTTGCTTTGTGAAACAGGTTTCTCACTAGGCTGTTCGCTTACTTACAAAGTGCTTCCAGGACAGGCTACTTACATTTTGATCAGAGAAGAGGACACCTGGCCAATCATGCCAGCCCCATTCAGGGTTTCAGAAGATGCCTCAGACCTTACCCGTATCTGTATCCTGGCTCCTATGGACAGAGGCTCTGAGACACAGAGCAGCTGGACTCCTGCAAATCTCTGCTACTGGGATTCCCTTTCCAAGTTGCCTCGGACACACCAGGTCTGGCCTTTCCCTGACAGCTTTTCTTGGAGAGGACAGAGACCACAAGAAGAGAACTTGCTGATATTCTACAGATACAGGTGGGAAAGAAACAGCACATGGTGTGGTCCTTGTGAAATGATCCGTTTTGCTCAATGTCAAGGGCCTTGGGACAGCAGCACTCAGCTCTTACTTTTAGGTTGTTGGCTGTCCCAGAATGTGCACTCCTTTTGAGCCTGGCATCTCCACTGCTTTGGTGCCAGGCTGATGAATCTAGAAACCTTAGTGTCCAGGTCATGGGTGAAGCCTGTGGTTAGGCCTAAGCATCTGCCACTTTTCCTGGGCATCCTCAGGATAAGCGACTGAAACAGGTCCAGCAAGTCTTTCCTGTCTGTGGGTGTTGCGGGTCCCCAGCATTAGTCCTGTCATCAATAGCTTCCGTCTTTGTCTGTAGTTCACAAGATCTCAGCTCACTGTGAAACTGCCCTCCATTCAGGTACTTCCAGGGGCCTCTACAGATGCTTCAGAGTGCTCACAGCGTGTCTCTCACCTTCTTCTCTGGGCCACCCTGCCTCCTTGTGGAATTTGGCCACCTGTGAAGCCACCTGAAAATGATGACACTTCTCTGCTATTGCTGCCCAGATTGCTTCCTGTCCAGGGGGCCGTCTGCTACAGAGTTGCAGACCTTGAGCACCCAGAGGGTTCATATAGTTGTGTGCCCTGCAGCCAGGCTGCTGTGTGCCCCCTGTAAAGGTGGAAGGATGCCCTCCGCTTGTACCTGTTTACCTGGATGGGGACACAGTGCAGCTTGTGGTCCTGGGGCTCTTTGGAGTCTCTCAAGGTGAATTCCTCTGCCTCAGTCTGCAGCTTTGCTTTTCATAACTCAGACCTCACGTATTGGTCAGGAGTCTGCTGATTGCAGGATGGAAACAAGCTGCTTATGTTTAAAAAGTAAGAAAGGGAAAAAAGAGCTGTGTGTGGTGAATCATGTCTGAAATTCCAGCACTCACAAGGCTGAGGCAGGAGGATCACTGCAAATAGGAAGCCAGCCTGGGCTACAGAACAAGACCCTGTCTCAATGGGGGAGGGGAGAGAGGGAGAGAAAGAGAGAGAGAGAGACAGCATGTGGGAGGGGGAGGAGGGAAAGGAAGAGGGGCAGGGAGAGAGAGATGGAGGCGGGGAGGGCATTTTTTGGTTTTGTTTTTTTGAGACAGGGTCTCAATATGTATTCCAGGCTGCCTTTAGCTCACTATAGAGTGAGTCTGGCCTCGAACTCATAGTGATCCTGCTTCAGCCTCCCAAGTGCTGGTATTACAAGAGTGTGCCACTATGACCAGAAAGAAGGAAGGAAGGAAAGGAAGGAGGGAGGGGGAAAGGAAGGAAGAAAGGAAGGAAGGAAAGAGGAAGAAAGAAAAAGAAAGAAAGAAAGAAAAGAAAGAAAGAAAGAAAGAAAGAAAGAAAGAAA
>RJWM01052801.1:0-10004 GCA_004363535.1 Dasyprocta punctata | reverse complement strand
AAAAAAAAAAAAAAAAAAAAAAAAAAAAAAAAAAAAAAAAAAAAAAAAAAAAAAAAAAAAGAAAAGTCGAAAGAATGCAAGTATATGCTTGGGTCTTGAATAGGAAGACTCAATATCATAATGATGACTATTCTTTCTGAACTAACCTAAAAATGTATTAATGTCTTAGCAAAATCAGTAGATGGATTTCTTTAAATTAACAAGGCGATGCTAAAGATTGTAACAAAAACAAAGGAAGAATAATGTGGCAGATAATACTAATAGATTTTTAAAACATACTTTAAAGCTTCCATAATTTAAAATGTGCTATTAGTGTATGAGAAGACACAGCTAAAAAGGAACAGACTAGAATGAGAAATGAGCAAATATAAATGGGAGCTTAAAACATGATTAAAACTACACTTCAAATCAGTAGGGAAAAAAGGAGTGTTCAATATATGAAAAGATCAAAGATTTAAACATCAGCAATGGAACCAAAAAGTAATAAAATTATATAAATGAATCTTTTGTTGAAGACATTTACCTAGAAGAAACTTTTTAAGCAAGTCATAAAATCTGGAAGCCAATAAATAAAAGAAAAATGCATTTCTTAAAAGTTCAAAATAAAAATGTGTATTGAAATATCACTGGGAACAGAATCAAAAGGAAAACATCAAATTGAGAGGGAAAAAAAATACAACACCTACACCCAGGACACATTTCTGTAGCATGGAAACAGCTTTGCAAGTCACCAAGATACACCAGCTCGTCCTGTTTTTAAAAAAGAAAGAAAAAGAAAAGATAACCGAAAATTCACCGATGAGGAAATAAAAGTGGTTTTTAAAAGTGTGAAAAAGTCCATACTTACAATAACAGAAATGTAAATTAAAACAAACCTGAAATACCATTTTCCAGCTACTTATCAAAGGTCCAAAAATTGGGGAACTCAGACTCTGATTGCTTAGAAGCGTACTTTGCTCTTTTTTATGGACAGTTTTAAACATTTATCAAAATTATCTTTGCATATGTTGCTGCAAAAACTTACCTTGAAGTGTCTCATAAAAAATATTGTTGCATTTGTTCTGTGTCACTGCTGTAACAAATTATCACTAACTTAAAACAAACACATGGACTATCTCACAGTTCCACAGACCTTAAGTCTACTCATAGAAGGTAGAATGGGTTTGTCTGGGTTTTCAGTTTAGAATCTCACAGGGTCAAAAATCACAGTTTGGGTAGGAATATGACTTATTCTGAAGGCTGTATGCATAAATCTGTTTTCTGCTTATTCAAGTGATTGTCAGAGCTCAATTCCTTGCAGTTGTGGGAGTAAAATCCCCATTTATATGGCAAATGGATTGTTCACTTGATTAGTGACCCTCACTTGAAGACCGTCACTAACTTCTAAAGGCAACCCCCCTGCACTTCCTGAATCCTAGCTCACTACCTCCATTTTAAAACCACAAAAATGGGTCAAATCTCTGCTCCAAGTTTCTTTTTCCCTTTCTTCTTTGTTGCACCATTTTAGTGACTCTTCCCTATTTCATTTTTTTAGGATCTATGTGATTCCATTAGACACACGGATAATCCAGGACATGCTCCCTCTTTTAAAGTCCATGGATAATTTCACCTAGACAGTCCCTTGTGCCACATACATAAAAGGAGGCAGCAAACATCATGGGGATCAAAAGTCTTCCTAGCTCAATGATATATAGGTTGAATATCCCTTACCCAAAATACTGATGACTAGAAATGTAACACATTTTGGACTTTTTCATATTTTGGGGTGCATATACATAATGAGCTACCTTTGGACCAAAACCTAATATGAAATCCACTAATGTTTCATATACATCCTATGTACATCACATAAACATAGATTTATACAACATGTCAGTACAACTGTGTTTTGACTGCAATTCATCACACGAAGTCGGTATAGAATTTTCCACTTGTGAGTGATACCATGTTTGCACTCAAAAAGTACTGAACTTTACTATCTCTGACATTGAATTTTAGCATTAGGGATGCTCAGCCTTTATTTTCAAAACTGTTTGAAGCAGAATCATTTGCAATAGTAAAAGATAAGTGAAAACAACCTGAATATATTCCAAAGAGGGAAGGTTAAATAAAATATGGGACTTCAAAGAATGAAATATTATTTTGTTGCAATTAAAAGATAAGGAATTATACTTTTTCAATATAGAAAACTCTCAAGATTTGTTAAGTAAAAAACAAAGCAATGAACAGGACCATGTATCTTAGGCTTCAGGAATTTTTCTCTAAAAAGAAAAAAGAAAGATTTTTGCTTTAAAATGGACTGATTATTTCAAGCAGAATAAATGATACAGTACTTAAAGTGCTTTTAATTTTCACAAAATATGACTTAATTTAAAGAAAAAGTTTAAAGATAAATTTCATTGCAAATTTTATTTTATTTTTATTGTTCATAGTTAAAAACATTTAGATAAGAGAGTCTTTTAGCTACAGTGTTACTTCTCAGAAAAACTGTATAATTTGTGCAGGTTCTAAACAAGTATTTCATTCTCTCTCTCAGTTCCTTAAGCATGCTCTATATGAGTTGTCTGTTGCTGCATCTCTAAGGATGTGTTAATAATTAAGAAAGTCTGTGCAGTATTACTTTATAATATTACACTGGTATTTGGACCAAGGCAGTATTTTTCAAGAAAACATAAACTTGAATTGCAATTTTTAAGTCTCTACTTGACTAAAATGCAGCTCAAATTCCAGGGTAGCAAATTATTTTTTAGTTTCTTGAGACAAGCTTTGCAATTCATGATGACCTTAAACTCACTGTATAGCTGAGGCTGGCTTCAAACTCACTGCGATCCTCCTGCCTCAGCCTGCTGAGTGCTGGGATTACAGGTGTGCACTACCATGCCTGGCAAGGTAGCAATTTTTATAATCTCTCCTTTCCAAATATGAGGAAATCTCTGTCATCTTTCTAGCAAATTCTAAGTTTGCATTTACTTATCCATTTATTTATTTACATTTTTTTCTCATTTATCTAATTTTAAGCACAGCAAAATTGTGTAACCTTGTTTTTCTTCTCATTGCCTTTTTGCATGTCTCATCAATATTTCAGGTTCATTAGATCCCAAATCAGGGCAACATAGATTTCCTACACTACCACAAATTCCAGATTTATCACTTTCCTTCCTGTCTCTATTTGAGATAATACATCAGTCTTGGTTTGCTCAGTCTGCCATAACAAAACCCCACAGACTGTGAGACTTAAATGAAAGTAATGTTCTGATAGTTCTGGAGACCATAAGTCTGAGCTCAAAGTGTCGGCAGGGTTTGGTCTTCTGAGGTTTCCGCTGGGCTTACAGATGACTGCCTTCTCTCTGTGTTCTCACATGGCTATTTCTTTGTGCACATGGGCACACACCCTTGATATATTCTGTCTGTCTGTCCGTCTCTCTCTCTTATATCACACTCTGGGACTATTATGGGGGTCAGGAACTCAACACATGAATGTTGGGGAATACAACCCAACCCATTACAACAACCAAAATTTCACATGCTTTCCTGTTTCTTCCTCCTTTTCCTCTTGCCATTCAAGTAAATTCTGTACAAATTCTACCATGACAATTTTCCCTACTGTCCGTATTTACTCTGACCAAGATATCTTACCTATACTATTCTCATAGCATGGCAACTAATTCTGTATCTGTTTCTTCCTAAAGTTTAGCAGTGACAAAGCTTTGCCAACTCAAAACCCTACAGTGATTCCTGCTTCTGCCTAACACATGCATAATAATTTCTTAGACTGGTATTTAAATAAGTTTTTATATTTTTGAAGGTTTTTCCTCATTTCTTTTCAAAGAGCTCTCCAGTGTTATGTCTATGACTTCTCTGTGATATCTCTAGTCAGTGAGAACAATGAGTTTCATATTGTAGGCAAAGAACTATTGACGAATCACGAAACCATTTTCAATCAGTGTTCTAGAACGAAAGAATAGAATGGAATACCTTTAAAAGAATATCTAAACATCCATATATGTTATAAAGATTTACTTCCAACTCTCAGTTTTCTTCTCCATCAAGTCAAGATTTCCCCAACTTTTCATTTTATACCTTTTTTTGGAATATTTTCCTACATAGGTAATAGACCATGCAATATAGAGAATATAAATTGCTCTTATTCTCTAAGCAACAGATGAATTCTGTGCATATGAGTCACTATCTTCTGAAATCTTTTCTCTGACTCAGGTGAGTTTGAAACCTCATCACCACATTGCAACTGTACACAGCAGCATGCCAGCAGTAAAAACAGTAAGAACACCACATTTCTCAGCATCTATTAGACTCACAGGTCTCCTAAGCACCCATCATTCAGCAATCTTTAATTTAACACTGACTAGACCTGGACTGTTAGTCATGTACAAGTGCTGCCATGGGTACTTAAAAAGATTTGTGTTAGTTAGGTGCCAACAGAGCCAAGGATAATGAACAAGATGAACCAATGAATGAGATGAAGACAGAGACAAAAGTCTCCCTGAGCACTGCAGAGAGATGTGAACTCTGTTACTGCAAGTTACTTAAGACAGCTTTCCATGTCAGGGCGTGATGAGAGCTGTCTGTCACAGAAAAGGAGGGTGATGGAGAACAACAAATTGTTTCTGATGTGTGTGTGTGTGTGTGTGTGTGTGTGTTTTAAGGAAATTTTTAAAACGTAAAGCAATGCCTCATGTCTGAAACTACTCAGACTATTACAACAAAAATACTAAATCATTATACAATGGCATTTACTTTTCGTAGTTCTGAAGGTTGAGGATATAAAGATCAAGAAAACAGCAGATGCTGAGTCTGGTGAGGATCACTTTTCTGATTCTTAGATGGCTGTCTTCTTACTGTGTTTTCATATGGCCAAAGGAGCATAAGAGTTCTCTGGAGTCCCTTTCATAGGGACACTAATTCCATCCCTATAATGGAATCACTTCCATTTTAATACCATCACCTTGTGGGTTAGGAATTCAACAGAAGAATTTTGAGGGGATATATCTGTTCAGTCCATAATACCATGTCATTAAAATAAATTTAAACTACAGTATCTATCAATTTATAGCCTTTAATTAGAACTTGCATCTGTTCTAGAAACAAATTGTACTAAAGTTACCTCTGTCTTGGCATATCAAAACATGGTCACATGTGTGAAGACTAATTTTGTTTTTTGAAATTACATGGAATTACATCACTGGGGACAGGAAGAGTTCATGGCTCTGGGCTTCTGATATTCATCACCAACTCTTGGACTTGGCCACAGTGTGGGTCACTGTAACAGAGCTTATGGACAGCAGGGATAACTTCAGGCTTTGCCCCACGCATATCCTGTGCTGCCTCAGTGCTTCTAAGGCTCCACCATCAGATCACCCTCCAGGTATGGCCACCCTCTGCTTTCTGAGGACTTTGAGACCATTTTCTGCTTAATGTTAATGGGTTATCAATGGCATATTTGTTTGAGTTGGTCTTTACACATGGCTGACAAGGAACATACATTTCATTACAAATGGAATCATTCTACCCAGAAATCCCTTGCTTATCCCCTCTGCTATGGCTATATGTGGAAGGCAGGCATGGGAAGATACACTGACACATGATTAAATTATTAAATTCTAAATGGTAAATATAACATGACTAGAAGGTAAATGGCCAGAGCTTCCTACATACTCTGGGCAATAGTTATACTTAGAGTCATTTCAAAGCAAAGTACAAATTTAGAGAGAGGCAATTAAGGCTGGTATCTTGGGGGAGCATGATGGGTGACACAGCACCATGAGTACTGTTGAAGCAGTAATAAAATGCTATGAAGGTATTGCTCCAGTACAAATAAGGACCAAAAATGGGACTCTCTTCCAATACTGGGAGAGATGAAATTATCAGAAATGATGAATCTCACAAAAAAAGAACATAAAGACCTGATTCCTAGATCCAAATGTAAATACATTCTGTCTAAACACAGTAACAAATCTTCTTGCACACTGATTAAACAATAAACAAATAAAGAAAATAGATAACAATTATATCCTGTATATTCCAAGAACTACAGAGAGCATTTTGAATATCTGAAACACAAAGAAATGATAAATGTTTGAGGTGATAGATGAGTTTAGCTTGATTTAAACACTGCATAATATTGCATGCGCTGAAATATCAATAGCTCCTCACTAACATTGCAATTTTTAAGCTTTATCTGGCAGCTAAAATTTTTAATTTTAAACTTAAAAATGCACTCATGACATTATAAATTAACTTTTACAATAATACAATACTGTAGACAATTTTTTCAATTCTCCTTTACTGATATGAAAATTCTCTTAAATTCTACTATATTTTGTCAAGATAAAAATTAAGTCTCTGGCTCAAAAAACAACAAACAAGGAAGCATTCTTCTCTATTATTGTCTTAAATAATCATTGAAAATTTATTATTCTTTACATGGAACCGTGAATTGTGTGATACATTTGTAATCAAATTGCTTACATAGACAGTTGATTACCAAAAATACTGCCCCGTCATACTGTAAACCATAATGGAGCTCCAACTACCACTCTCCTTTCAGTTCACCTCTCTTTCTCCTTGCTATCTACTGCCAACACCCAAGCCTGCCTCTTCTCTAACTTGTATCTCCTAATCATTGGTGAGGCAGATGTGAATGATTCTTTCTGTAAACTTACCAGGTGATTTTATGTCCTGATTTTTATAAACACAACCATTCTCAGGTTTTTTATTCGTTCTAAGGGTGTTTTTAATTTTTGTGTTTGTTTTATTTTTTGCTTAAAGAAGTATTGAGTTTGCTTAAAGTTGTATATATACAGGAAGAGACACATGATTGTAAGAAAGTGAAGGCTTCTAAATATCAGAAGTTGAGGGTGATTGAAAATACCAAATTTAGCTTTGAAAGTAAACTTTGAGGCACACTTAAAACAGTGAGATACCACAGGGAAAGGCATCAATTCATGCTCACAGATGTATTTCCTCTAATCTTGCTTATTACAGCATTTCCTTCTAAGATATATGTCTCTGTGCAGATAATTTGAAGTTGATAAGTACCCCTTTATAAGTTTAACAAGCATTTCTGTATATGTCGTCAAGTGACCTGTTAAGCTGAATTGTATCACTTTTACTCTAGCCCAATAACCTGTGCTTGAAGAATTTGATAAAAGCTGTTAAATTTGGCAAAGTGCCTTGGGGAATCTAACTTATTCCTGAAGGTCTGAACTTTAAAGCCGTACCCGTCTTAGCAAGATACAAATGATGCAGAAACTCGTTTCTGAGTCACATGTTGTCTGAAAAAAAAAAACAAATATAACCTACCGTCTAATCCACCACTTTAAATACTGTTTTCACATTCGCTCTCAGCTCTTGCTTTCTCAATTCATACCTTTTTGGTTCCACTAAATTCTAATATTGTATCTGGTAAACATGAATAAAAGGTTACTCAACAGAGAGTTAGATGACTAACAAGTCAATACAGTGGTCCAAAAATAAGCCACTTCATATTTCTCTTTATAAAAGTAAGATAGCAGAGAAAAAAACCAGAATTTAAAAGGGGAAATAGAAAACATACTATATGTATGCATTTAAAATAGATGATTTGAATACAAAGAAAATTCTTTTCCCTCTCTGTCTATCTCCATCCCAAAGACAGCATGAAACTTCAGAAGGAGCCAAGAGAGCTATAAGATGTGAGAAAGTTTTCATCTATTCCAAATCATTATCCATATGTGAATTTTAAAAACCATCACTCCCATGAGGTTGTTTTTAATTTCAAAAAGCTCAGTAGGGCACTTTTGGTCTTATATCCTGTGTTTCTCCTTTGTTCAAATGTTATAAAATCATATATAAATTCTGTACTTCAGACTGATGAATAGTTTTATTTACATATGAGTTTCATCTCATAAGGATTAAATGCAGCATTTGATACGAAAGTTACCACTGTTATATTGCTTACAAATTGCAAAAGTTAATAGCTCTTCTGCCCTGTTCCCTACCCCTACCACTCGTTTAGACTAGCAGGAAAAGAAGACCTGTTCTTCTGGCAGATTGGCTATAAAACACTGAAGTTTGGGTGTAAGTAGAAGTCATTTTCCATGAGGCCTCTTGTTAATTCAATTGATGCATCTGGAAACCTGATGGAAACTACTTGTTACTGCCATTCTGTTGCTCATATGGGAACATACTGTCTTAAAGTATATTTTCAACTTTATCACATCTTATGCTAGAATATTTTAGACTAAAATTTTCTGTTCATCCATTATAGTCACTAATCAAATAATTACAGAGAACCTAATCTAAATCAATAATGTATGAAGCCTACATGAACAAAAACTATGACCTCTGCCTTACCTTTCTAGGCAGGTTTGGTGGCAGGTTGCATTCACTTTCTTTCATACAAATGATAATTATAAAGAGTTATGAAGAAATTTCTAACTAGGTTGGACTAGTTTGGCTCCTAATGTTTGTAAATTCAAAAGCCTGTAGAAGTCAGATTAGACAAGAAACAATGCAGATGCTAGACACACATCTCCCTCTCACTGAATATCCACTATTGGCTCCAGTCCATATAGGAATGTGGCCTTTGACTTGCCAATTCTTCTGGTTTTTCAAAAAGATTTACTTAATTCTATGGTACCATTTGAATTTTTGAGGCCACACATAACACCATGTTCACTTCAAAGACCATTTTTCTTTCATACTCACAATCCATTTTGACAAGTTGAAAAAATAAAATTTAGTTTAGAAACCTCAAAAGGAAGACTCCCTAGAATAAACAGAGCCCAGTCCTATGGAAATTCACATGAAATAGTTACCCACTATGCCTTCACTCCTCTAAGTTTCATCACATTTTTCCCAAAATCAAATGGTAGATCTTTGCAAAAAAATGTTATTGTAAATATTTGAATAAATTAAGGTTCACAGAGACAGATGAGGATAATTTAGCATAAAAATTATATTTATGTTTTTAGTTTTTATTGCATTTTATATTCTGAAATATATACCACATTTTTCTTTCAAAATAAGCTCTCGGAGAAAGAGATGTCTCTCTCGAGATCCCGCCATGTTGGGCAGGGAGGCTCCAACCAGAAGACAACCTAACCTGCCTTCCTGGTGAGTGTGCGTGACCAGCACGGACTCCAGGAGGAGGTAGAGAAGTGCCTCTGGTAGGCCTACTGGCATGCGGACTAAGTATCCAGGACTCCCCCCACCCCCGTAAGCAACCTGCTGGTTCAGAGGACTGACTAAGTTAATAGCAACTATGATACATAAAGTGACTAAATGCTTATATTGTTCAGTTGATTTTGCAGGCCTGGAGTCAGCAGTCTGAGCATCTCTTGGGAAGATGATAGTATGCAATGTAGCAAATATGGGGGATTCTCCTGTCTTGTCTTTGAGGCCCAATATTGTTCTCATTGTTTTGTTTTATTCTGATTAATTTTTTTTGCTTTATTTCATATTCTATTTTTATTGGTCTTATTGTGTTTTGTTTTTGGTTTCATTTTACTATACCGGATGGAATGGTCAACTATTCTGAAAGTAACAAGATATACTATAGCAGCTATTGTTTTCCTAGTATCTTTCTTTGAAGTTCTGTACCAGTTCTACTGCTTTGTTTTGATTGACTTTGTTCTGTTATGTTTTGTTAGATTTTAGTATCTTTAAAATAAAAAAAGATCAAAATAAGCTCTCTTCCTTTCCTTTCTTATAACCTATTCCTTTTTAAAAATTTTTTTAAATTTTATTTTGAAGACAGTAAAATCAAACAAAATAGAACAGAACAAAGTCAATCAAAACAAAGCAGTAGACTCCGCCTCCAAGATGGCCGCCCAGAAGACACCGTGACACGGAGGCTTCCTGAATATACCATCAAAATGCTGGAATATAAACTAATATAATAACAGAGAGAAGGAAAAAAGAGGGAGATGAGTCCTCTGGACCCAAGAAGAATCTAAAACGAGAACTGCAGCCCACGGAAAGAGTAAAAGAATGAAATAAACAAA
>RJWM01052800.1:0-10000 GCA_004363535.1 Dasyprocta punctata | reverse complement strand
TATCGCTTCTATGCAGACATATTGCTTTAACACTTTTGATAAATTTTAGCATATTTCCTGTAACATCTTTGCCAATATATTTTTCCTGCTGTGCTTCTGTCAACTAAGCAAAAGTCAATTGACATTTCATTATGTATAAAATTATATTTGCTTGCTTTCCTGTATCTTCTTATTTTTTTATTTTTATTGGTACTGGGGATTGAACTCACAACCTCTCACCTGCCAAGCAGGCACTTAAGCCACTGAGCCAAACTTCCAGACCTATTTTTTTCAAGGCAGGATCTAGTTCAGACCAGCCTTGCTGACACTGTAGCCCAAGCCAGCCTCGAACTCACAATGCTCCACCTACCTCAGCCTCCCCAGTGCTGGGATGAAAGGCGTGCACTACCACCCCCGGCTAATTTTTCTTAAAATCAATTTTTCTTTACTTACCATTATGTCTTTTCACCATTGTTCTATGGAACACATGGGTTTCATATAGGTTATGAGAACTCTTCCTATGTTACGTAGTACAGTATTTCCTTCACTTTGCAATGTGTCCCCTAACTCATGTTACGGTGTTCTGTGATATGCAGAGTTTATTTGTAATGGACCTTTTCTTTGTAAGTACTGACTGACAGGCTATAAGGTTTTTTCCATTTCCAAATAAATAAAAATGTCAAATTATTCATTTTGTTTGCTCTTTCATTACTTACACTTAAGCTTTTGGTTCTATAAACATATCCTTTAGAAAAATGCTGCTGGATAAAAATCTAGCTTATCTTTCAAGTATTGATTTAATTATCTAGGCAGCAAGATGTTTTGAATAACTCCCCTCTCTCTCTCACTGAAAATGCTTTCATTTAAAGTTCCTAAAATGCTCTCATCTTAAAGTTCATGGTTAATGTCATCTAGCGAGATGCAGCAGTGCCAGAATTTAACGGTTAAGTTCAATGCTTTGATTTGGAGTAACCGAAAGCATAGCATGCGAATCAATGAGAACCACATTTAAATGTGAAAAAATTGATATTCAACCACAGCCCCAAAACTGATATTCAACCACAGCTTTCAATAAATTACTTCTGCGTCTACTCCTCAAGATCGGTGTGGGGATGATTCCATCAAACTTATTCTATTGTGAGAAAGAGGCTTACTATTCCGTTATCCATTCAACAATGTTCATTAAAAGTATATTATGTAAAAGGCATGTTTTGAGATGTCATGACTAAAGTACCTTAAAAGTAGGTCAGTGTAGAGAGGGATTTGGATTTCATGTTAATGTGGTGCTGAGTTCAAATAATGTTTTACAGTCCGGTTCCCAATATTTCAGTCTACCCCATACTTTCATTACTGTGATGATGAAAAAGATATCGAGTAACTTTTCTTTTTTCTTTTTTTGACTCATATAAGTATACAAAGTCTGTCGACGTACACATTTACTGTATTTTCATTCTCCAGCATAAATTTTGTGAATAGTGAGCCACTTGACAATAATAAGTAAATCCTAGAACTCATGCAAATTTTTTTTTACTAAAAAGGAAGGAAATAATCTTTAGGCATAGTATTTTTTGCCTAGAGAAATTTTGTAATCTGTAGAGCAGAGGAAATAAAAATAGGGAAAAATGCCAACACTCCGCTGCCAATGCACACAGGGCAAAGAGAAGCTGGAATCCTTTCTGATTCATCCTCCTCACTTACCCATTTGTTCCCTGTCCCTCAATACTTTCTGTTGCTCGCTAAATACACAGAATTGGCACACAGTCACCCCAAATGTCAAGGAAGAAGAGAAAAAGGTCTAATGCACTTCATGAATGACAAGCATAATCTTTTTCTCTCAATTTAAATCTTGATTTTTTGATGCCCAGTTAAGCTCTCGCTTGATGTCAGTGCAACAGGAGACCAGAGCTCGCACTGGTCCACACTTCTGGATCTGCTGTCTGCCCCCACTGGCCAACCTTACATAGCTTCCAAGGGTCTCTGTTTCTTCATCTACACAAGCAGGCATAATAATAGTGCCTACTATATGAGGTCTTTGTAAAAAATTAAACAATTTAGTATGTGTGAAGTACTCGGGATAGTACTTGGTGCCATACCAACTACTCTAGAGATATTGCCAAATGAATCAATACACTTCACTGCTTCAGGAGCCAAGGCTTCCCTAACCAAGGTAACTTTTTTGTCCATACTTAAAGTACTAGCCATCCAGCATGCACCAAACTTTTTTTTTTTTTTTTTTTTTTTTTTGCGGCACCAGGGATCGAGCTCACAACTTCATGCTTGCCAGCAGGTGCTTAAGACACTGAGCCAAACTCTCAGTCCTAGTTTTTTGAGACAGGGTCGCACTAAGTAACTCAGACCAACCTTGTGCTCATGTTGTAGCCCAAGCTGGCCTTGAACTCACAATGCTCCTCCTATCTCAACCTCCGAGTGCTGGGATTAAAGGCGTGTGCCATCACATCAAGCCAAACTTTTAATATTAAATTGATTTAGCCAGTAGTGGCATATGCCTGTAATCCCAGCACTTGAGAGGTTGAGGCAGGTGGATCGCTATGAGTTTGAGGCCAGCCTGGGCTACAAAGTGAGTTGAAGGCCAGCCTGAACTGCATAGCAAGACCTTGTCTCAGAAAGACAAAAAAATGAATAAATAAAATAAAATAAAAACAAAAAAATTACACTGAATTTTATTAGCTAACTGTTTATTTTTCTCCCACTGGACTGTAAGCCATCAAAGGTAGAAATGTGAACTTACTGTCACCTTTATGTGTTGCTATTATACACTTCAGGCATTGATCCAAAATTACTTCTTTTTTGTTTAATCTATTCAAGTATTAAACTTCCAAACTAATTTTTCTGAGTCTTTAGTACCTTTGGTATAATTTACAAACTTAGGTAATTAAATTCCTTTAAGAAAACAACCACTATATCAAATAATCATGGACCTGACCTTTTCAGGATGCTAACATTTCTTAACAGATGTCAAAGCAGAGCTATGATTGATCCATAACTGCAGCCATAATTGTCACATTCTTAATGGGATCTTGAATTCTTTCTACATACTTCTCACTCAAGGGTTCTAATTTTTAGGATTGTTGAATTTGTTATTAGCATTTCTACCCCAGATATTAAAATAGCATCTGATCAAAGGCAGTATAGCTCCCTGGCCTTGTCTGTCTTGCAAATAGTAGATCTGCAAGTTGGCATAGCTTCCTGGCCTTGTTTTGCTTGCAGGCTTGGACTCACCATTGTTTCCCTTGACTCTAGTATAATGTCTAACTCATGAATGAATGAATGAAATACTAGTTTAGAAAGTTATTAGAAAACGTGATACATAAATCCAATCTAGACACCAATTCACTATGGTTAGAAAAGTAAATCCTTTAAATCTCAAATTTATGTAGTTATGGAAAAAAGTTTTAGTTTTTAATTGCCTGGAGTCCTCATAGCTCCTTGTTAAGCTCTGGCTTAACAAAAAGTATAAAACCATGACTAAAATATTCACGCTGCACTCCAGTCCCTATAAAAAAAAAAGAATCTCTAGTTTATTTATCTTGCCTAATGACACAGAAGGGCGAAACAAGGACCCAAACAATGAATAATAATGCAAGAGTTCAGGCCGTAAAATCAATGTCAGATCAGTAGAGCTTCGCTTTGTTTTATTGCTCTTATCCTTGAATGCAGTAGAGCTTACCTTGTGAATTATATATATGTATTGACATAATTACATAAATATTGATTTTTCCTTATATAAAAGGTTTTTTTAGTTTCACTGTAATTATGATGTCAATATCTGTGTCTATAGTAACACTGAATTTAAATCTGTCAGTTGTAACAGATAGCAGCATGCCAAGAGTTAATTCAGAGTCATGCAGCCTCCAGCTATTGGTGACACTAGCTAATAGGTGATAAATCAGCAATTCTCAAAGTGTAACATACTATCACAAACTTCTTTAAGAAAACAGTCATTCATCACAAATAAGTTAGGGCCTGGTCTCTTCTTCAGCTTGTTAGTTTTCACAACATAGAGAGACACAATAAGAATCTAACTTGTTCTGTATTTTGATGGCTTTTACTCTTGTTTTTATCAAGCACTTTATTCCTAACCTCAGTCTCCATTGACAAAATTGACAAATTCTTTGATCTGTTCGCAGGTGTCTAAAACCCCATCCCTACAGTTAATTGAGTGTATAAAGGATATAGTTTATTCTTTTCGCTACTTTTTCCAGTGAAGATCCTACACCTGATCTCACCTATCTTTGCAATCCAAACTAGTTGATCTCATAATAGTGGAGTATAGAATGGGGATTGCCTGGAGCTAAGGGTTCAGAGTTATGGGGAGAATCTGGATAAAGAGTTCCAGTGAGATAGGAAGAAGTTTTTGAGACTGTTACACAGAATGTTAACTATAGCAGATAAAAATGCCCTCATATTAAAATTGCTAAGAAAGTAAATTTCAAATATTCTCATTACAAAAAAGAAATATATAGTAATTAGCTGTATCTAATTATTTCTGATTATGTAAAAAATCATCACATCATTGTGTACCTCATAAATATATATAATTTGTTAACAAAAACTAAAAATAAATTTTAAAAGATCCTACACCTATTTTATTCTAATAGAATATGGTTTATGGAAACTGTACTCTTAGAAAACCCTATTCAATTATTTCTTCTTACCCGATTTGATTTTCATGGAAAAGTTATGAAACTTGATGCAGCTCAAGGACAACCATTAATGCCATAAATCCAGATATATCAATTAATTATTTTTTTATTTTATTATCAGTCAGTACCATTAGAGAAATGTCCCAAAAATTCAAGAACCAGAAAAGCTGTTTAATTTGTTCTCACAGTATTTCTGAAAACTTCCCAAACAAGGGCCTGTACTCTGCAATGTAAAACAGGCAGGATTACCTACACCACACTAATCATTTAGTTAATGTTGACAAAAAAAAAAAAAAAAAAAATGGTGTCCTGACTCTGGGTCTGAGACCTTTTCCCTACTATGGGGTGAAGTGGTCATGCATTAGCCTGTGTTCTTTTATTTGCCCCTGCAGGGATGCCAGAGGACCTGAACCTCAGCG
This sequence comes from Dasyprocta punctata, assembly GCA_004363535.1. NCBI lineage: Eukaryota > Metazoa > Chordata > Mammalia > Rodentia > Dasyproctidae > Dasyprocta > Dasyprocta punctata. Next base: position 4,938 of record RJWM01052800.1, on the reverse strand, counting down.
ACGTGAAGCACATCCACCAGCCTGACGGTGGCAGCGTTCTGGATGCAGCCGGTGCGAGCTGTGCGGCAGGGGCTGACCCGGTGACGCTCACCCTGCTGGGTGTGCTGCTGGCCCGCCTGGTGCTCTCTTGATGGAAGTCTTCGGTCCTGAAATAGCATACTGGAGGCTTGCTTTCTCCTTTCCCTTCCTATGCCTGGAAAACAAAAGATCTTTTTGAATACAGTAATTATATTTATGAAGAGGTATGTCACACTAACTTCTTAGAAGAAACCATGTTGGAAGATTCACAAAGTACTTAAAAATCGATGCTTAAATAATGGACTGCTTTAAAATAATATCTTCTTTCAGTCTAACTTAAACCTTCTTAAATTCTAACATATTAAATCTAAAACTGTGAAAACCTCACCAGTGAATTTAAATAAGAAGGATTTAATATATCTGTAATTTTATTCTTCTCGGTTCCAAACCCCTTTCTTTATAAAACTGAAAATGTTTTCATTTGAAGGTATATTTGCCAGACAATGGAAGCAATACAGAGAATCTCCTAAAGTACTAGAAATAGAATTACATTAAGTCAATCTAAATACACAATAGCAAGTATTATGCATGCGATTTCAAGAGATTCTTCCATTTTTGAGAGCTAAAGAGGGAAATTAATAAAAGTCTATTATAAGTCATAGAGTAGATTACTGAAGGGACTTCACATAATTTCACTGAAGAAGCTTGATAATTTTTATCCAGTGTAACGTAGTCACTGACAAATCTGAAAGCTGAATATTTCATAGTAGCCAGGTTATATTTCATTATATTCAAAATGCATCTTTGGTGTTGTGACTCTGTCCACTTCCTCTCTCTGCCCGAGGAATGCAGCTGTAATGCCAAGCACATCCATGCTCTGGGATATCTCCAATAAAGCTTTTAATTATTCGATGGAAAAATGTAAAAAGAACGTTGGTCATTTTCTTCTGGCAAAAGTGATATAGTCGCTCATTTTCAAAATATTATTTGTTGCTTCCTTTAAAAGCTTGATGTTGAGCAAATTGGCTACCTATGTATTTCTAAGGGTCTGATGGACGTGTAGACACACAACACAGAACATGGGGAGCACAATGCTCAGGCTCTTTTTCTCTGTGTGCAGTAGCAGAGCTGCTAATCCAGAGATCCTAATTTCCCAGTTGTGATAAGGCGTCTCACCAGACACGGTTAGGATACATCTAAAGCTGTGCTTGAGGAGGAAGAGATAAGTCAGCTTTTATTATCCCGTCGATAACAAGAAAAATATAATTAACACAGAATCACAGAATAGAAAAGTGAAATGCTGAACTCCTGAAGTAAAGCAATCAAAAGGACTTGAAATGACCTCTGACAGAGAGCTGAAGAGTACTTATTCCAAAGAAAACAATATTAAGGGAAAGTCAGTTTCTCCAAATCAAGAAACACTCTGTGATCATACCTTGTCCTGCATTCCACACTCTGAGAGTTATTCCCCACCCTGCTCAGTGTGTAATTCACTTGTATTCATCTCCTCACTCCACAAATTCCAAGGGTAATCCCATTTTCACATTTTTTTACTTCAACCTCAGTTCCTTATTTAAACAATTCTTGGGAAAAAGCAGTACTAACAATTCTGCTATAGGAACAGCTTGCTATGATAAAATTTCTGACCCCCAAATTAGTAGAATTTAATTTCAAAAGCAAACAAATTAAAGAATGCAATTTAGCAGTCCAAAATGTATCTGGATAAAATTATTGATTAAAAGATTCAGAAATGCCAAGCAACTGATAAAAGTAGAATAATAATAAAATTCATAGAATCAGTAAATATTTATTGTCTAAGTTTCACATGCTCCAATGGGTGCTGTCTACTCCCAGCTATGTACTTTGCAAATGATAGACATGTTGGAAAATTGCTGCCAGTGCTCAAAGCTCTGGGAAGATTTTCAGAATTTCTTTAAAAGCCTGAGGCATAATTTTTAATATTCTCAATAAAGACATACATCTTTTAATACCCTATTCTGTGACATTTTATATTTATATAGCTTTTTATGATTTACAAAGATCTTTGAAATAAGATAAAGTATCTCATTTGACATCACTCACCCCTAAAGGATCAACTTGATTTTTAGTCAAATAAAAACAATGACACTGATATTTTTGGAGTATGGCTCTGAATTTAAAGTTGGGGTTTTCTGTAAGCAATGCCTAAGAAGGTTTTGAGCCATATTAAAGTTGTTAGGATGTGTGTTTGCTTTCCTTGGTGACATAATGAATGAAGCCTCAGTAAATGAATACATTTAAAGATATCACTAATATCCACATAATCCTACTCTATAATGGAGTAATTTAAACAAAGTCATTTTTTGAATCCTGAGTTATTTTTTATATATGTTAAGTAATGACAAAACTTACTTCAGGGGCTTGAGTATAGTTCAATAGTTGAGCATATACTCAGCATGCATGAGACCCCATGTCAAATACTAGGGACAAAAAACAAAACAAGATACCTTAGTCCAGTGTTTTGTACACATGAAGAACATCTACTTGATCTTTCTTTAGTATACATCCCATGGCCTCATTTAAGTCTCCCAGTAACATTATCACTTTCATTTTACAAGAAGGGAATTGAGGCTTAGAAATATTGTCTAACATCATACACCTAATCACACAAGAGTCAGATTGCTGAGGATAAAGCTTGAAAGTAAACTATTTATATTCCTGATTCAAAGATATCCCATTTATAGAACAATAGAGAAGAACCACAGGTTAGCATAAAATCACTCAGAATTATTGAAGTCTCAAGGATAGGGGTTACAAAATACAATTAAGTATATAATTTTTATCACATAGTTGTCAAAAACTTAAGCTGTGAAAACATTATGAAAAAGAAAAATGTAAATATGTACCATTTTTCCAGTAAGTTACTACTCGCCCATAGATTCAAATCTCATACAAACAAATCAACTACTAAAGATGAGAAAGAAAACACAACTTTTAAAACTTTCATGGAATCATGAAGTTACTTTTTATGTATGATGGGTATAAAATAGTACAGGTCCATGTAAAACAGGATGGTATTTTTAAAAAAAGGAAAACAAAAGGAAGACAGAAAAAAAAAAGGTGTGACAGAGTATTAAAATCCTAGTTTCACCTTTTTATCCCATATTTACTTAGGAGCATCTTATGAAAGAAATAATTTATGTAATGATTTTTTTCTCATTAAGGGGTAGAAGTTAGTAAGCTATTTTTCCAAGCATTCATATTTTCTGAAGTGGTTAAAAAATGATGCTTTGCAAAGGACTCAGTTCATTGTTAATTATAGTTTTCAATCACCTAATATATAGCTTCTATCACTCTAATCCCTCAAGTACAATAAATTTTTTTTTCTTTAGTGAAAGAACTCAGCCTAGACTTCTGTTTACCTGTTGAAAATTCATTGAGCAAGCTATGAAGTCAGCATTTCTTTAAGTTGCCAATTTTGGAACCATACAATTACATTGGTTGAATGAAAATTCAATAATAATGATTATTAATGTTGTTAGGTATGACTTTGGGCATATCAAGTTTTTCTTTAAATGCAGATTGTTGTATAATTCATTTCTGATTAAAATACAGAGGAAACATTTCTCAAAGTCTGCTTTCTTTGCTTTTGCTAGCTTTACACACTGAATCACTGTTATATTATTATTTTGTAAATGGAAAGCTAACCAAATACAGCTCTTAAAGTCTCCCTACAACTTCAATGTCAGAAAAAAATGGAATAATTTCATCACATTGTAATCATCATCCATATTACCAAAAACAACAACTTAATCAGGATGAATGATTGTGTACAAATTCTCAAACATTCGATTCACCTGTTTTTCACTTTCCCATACTTGCCAATTGTTACCTTGGAATCATCTTCACCAAAAAGTGTATCAGAAGTTCACACACCCTACCTTTCTCTTAAATTCACTACACTGAGGTAGAGTGAAAAAGAAAGGAATATAGAGACTTGAAACATCAGAGAATTGAAAGGAAAATAATATGTAATAGGATCAAAACTGATTTGGAGAGAGAAAGAATGGGATGGACTCACAGGAATGTCTCCAGCTCTTTGGTAAGCAAATTCCTATTGTTATGAGTTTGGAAAGCCCACCTTTGAAAAATATGGACTAGAAGAAATAAAGGATCTTAGAAGAAAATGGAATTTAGTGATTTTCCTGAGAAAGAGAAGGGGTAAAATACCAGTCTAAAGACAAAATACTGTGAGTAATATAATGTTTTCAAAAGAGACCCTGACTACGTAATGTGGCTGACGAGGTCCAGAATGCAGACAGCAAAGCCAGAGTGACCTCACTGACCGCATATTCCCACTCCTCTCCGTGCTCCCCACACCCATAGACACATCAAGCACAGATTTTCTTGCTATTGTTTCAATTCCCTTTTGTTTTCTTATCTACACAAATTGAGGTAACTGTCTAACACAGATTTAGTCAGAGGACTCGATAATGCACCACCTATCGGGCGCCCACCTGGCCCATGATGAGCCTTAACGATTCATGTTTGCTACTTTCCCGTGGAGCTTTCTGTTACAATGCATATGTTCCCAGGACGGGCACCACAATGCTTAGTTATGGATTCTGCCTGTTTATAAGCTTTTTCTGTGAAAAGGGGGCATAAAGAAGGAGGTTTGAAAGTGCTAAAGGAAGGTTACATTAGGGAAGGGGCCAAAGGAAAGGATCGCTGGACTGAGGAATGGACAGAGGACACCAATACCTGCCTATTTCATGTTCCATCAATTGCTTAGTCTTATCCTAGCTACAAAACTTATTCACTGAAGTTTATTTTAAAGAAATGAGAGGAGGTAATCTTTCCTCCACTGAGTATAAAAGGTTGTTAGTCCTGACCTACAGTTTAATGTGAATTGGTCTCCGCCATAGCAGATTACAACATCAC
>RJWM01052799.1:0-10009 GCA_004363535.1 Dasyprocta punctata | reverse complement strand
GTGGAGATTCCTCAAGAAGCTAGGATTAGAGATCCCATTCAACCCAGCTATCCCACTTCTGGGCATTTTCCCAGAAGAATTGAAAACATCATACCACAGTGATATCTGTGCACCCATGTTTATAGCAACCCAATTTGTAATAGCCAGATCTTGGAAACAACCCAAGTGCCCATCAATCAAAGAATGGATAAAAAGATGTGGTATTTTTATACAATAAAGTACTACTCAGATATTAAGAAAGATTGCGTTGAGACTTTTATAAGTAAATGGACACGACTTGAGACCATACTCATAAGTGTGATAAATCAAACCCACATGTGTAAATACCGTATTGTCTCCCTGGTGTAAGAAACTGAAAAAGTATATATGATCCAAAATCTACAATAAATACTGTGTAAGGGTAAAAAACTGTTCGAAGAGCAAAAATGATTGGGAAGGGAAAAGGGGGAAAGAGGGAAGGGAAAAAGAAAAGATATAAATCTGTATATATGTATTTGTAAGATAACTAAAACGAAAATACTGCTGAATGTATTAGTTATTGCAAAAGATCGGTTAATACTCCTATGATTAGATCAATCTTACTTGTCTATATCTGTTAATGTAAACAACCATTTTGAAGATAATGATACACAATATTGCAACCATTGTCAAGTTTCTATCTTATTTTGTAAACCTATAATGTTACTGTTGTGCATTTACTCTAGTCGTTTGTCTCTTTTGCTTTTTGTCTTTCTTATATGTCTTTTTTTCTCTTAAATAAATAAAAAATGTTAAGTGAAATAAGTCAGATGTCCAGGCTTAAATATTAAATGGGTTTTCTCATATAAAAAATGCAAAATATAAATAAAGAGCAAAATAAAAGGCACTTAACAGGAAGCAGAAATCTTTCTCAAGTGAGAAGGGGACCAAGTCATGGAGGGAAGGGAAAGGAGAAGACTTGAAGGGAAAGAAAAAAATAATTGAGTTGTGTTGTGTATGTATCCTAAATTCTCATGAGGAATGTGGTCATTATGTGTACAAACATGTACTAATAAGAAATAAAAATAAAAGAAAAGATCAAGCAATACACAAAAGGATAAGACATAGCAGACTGGAAAAATGGTTATCTGCATGCATCTGCCAAAAACTTGGCCACAGTTCTGTATGTGATCATTTGCAAGAAATATCTCTCACTGAACTTGTCCCTTCACGTGGAGTAGTTAGAAATTTCTAGAAAGATAATGTGAGATAGATGGGAAAGTACAGAAATTATGAAACAAATATGCTTAAGATTAAAATTTAAAAAATATGAAATCAATTACAAGTAAATAAACATAATAGCCTGTGAGAGAAAACTCATGGAACATGAAGCAGCTCTCAAAGAATGTGTACTCAGCAGTGTGTACCTAAGAGTTGCCATGGTATGAGAGGCAAGAAATAAGCTTCCAGGGCTGGGGATTTAGTTCAATGGCATAGCACCTGCCTGTCAGGTGCGAGGTCATGAGTTTGATTCCCAGTATCAAAAAAAAAAAAAAAAAAAAAAAAAAAAAAAAAAAAAAAAAAAAAAAAAAAAAAAAAAAAAAAAAAAAAAAAAAAAAAAAGAAAGAAAAGAAAAGAAAAAAGGAAGAAATAAGCTCTCTGAACACTAGTGGAGGGAAGAAATTTTCTTAGACACAGAACTAGGGACAGCCAGAAAGACCAATCAGGTACCCAATCTCCTCATTGGTGAGCTGACGGACTCTCCTGTAAACTGGTAATTGTTCTAGATCATTCTCTCCATTGTGTTTCTCATGCTTTCCTATTTAAAATTGTAATTTGTATGTTCCTACTTTGCTACTGCTTGGAGGCTGGAGGTGGGAGGGAGATATCATATTGATTGGTCTGTGGAGAGAAGTCTTGTACTTCAACCAGTGACGCTGAACTTCAAGCTGGATAGAACAACTGACTCAGAGTTGGGATTATCTCTCTAGGAAAGGGAATAAGAATGTTCTATTTGTGGTAAGAAATCTGCATCTGCATAGTTGGGTGACTAGAGCAAGTATTGTACCAGAGACTGCTAACTGTCCACCAGATTCCATTCTGTCTTCCTGTATGCAAGTAGAGATTAGGGTGAGCATATATGGCTTCTTTGGCAGAGAATACATTTCCTTAGAGTCCTTTAAAGATGATAATGTAATGTGATTGCATTCTTGCAACCGCATTGTGAACAGATTTGCAGGATACAATTTCTGCTTCATTTGTTTAATGACAAGTGAAAAGAAATGAAAGAACAGAGTGCCCAGAGGTGGGCGGAGGTGGGCACAGGCCAGAGCAGTCTTGCTGCAAACTCAAACTTCATTCTGCAGGGATTAACGGAGTCAAATAATGGTCAGATTTAATTTATACTTTTAGAAAGAAACCTAGCCATGTGGGAACAGGAGGAATATTTCAGAGGACTATTGCAAGAGCCTAGTAAGATGAGTGGGGCTTGGTTTAGGACGGCAGCTCCGAGGGAGCATGGCCATCTCCTGGAGCTACTGTGAATTTTGAGCTTCATTGGATGTGCTCATGGATTAGATCAAGCTGGACTTTGCCATAGCAGAAAAGGTAGAGGCTATTACCATTGCACCTGTTTAAGATCAAAATCAGAATTGTAGTTTAGGGAAGAGTGGTTAATATTAGAGAGTCAGGTTAAAAGGTCGTAGAGGAAGAAAGCAGAAAGAAGCCCAGGCATTAGGAGACATGAAAGTCCTTGACTAGAGAGGAGGCTACAAGATCCCAAGAGTCATCCAGCACCTTTCGCAAGGAACCTGAGGCTACATTAAAATTAATTTTATTGCTTTGTCTGCATTTCACTGTGCTGACCTTTAGAAGATTCTTTACTGGCTTCTGTAAACTCCTTAAATTTATTATGCTGATCTCTGTAATGGTCAGTTATAGCCATTTTTAAGAGTAGGGCTCAATGAGCCTCTAAGATGTGAGGTTCACGATCCATGTAATGTAGCAGCAGTCTCTGAATTTGAACACATACTGGAATAACCTAGAAAATGTGTTAAAATGTCTACTTCTTGAGCCTCAGCGATCAAAGAAGGGACTGATAGGAAGGAATAAGGTAACCAAAATGTGATAACAACTTCTCCAATTGCTACTAAAGGTTATAATTTCACCCAGTGTCTTATTATAATTTAATTAATTCTGTAATTATTTTATCGTATTATCCAAACCTGTGCTTTCTACTTTTTGAATTTGTTAAATTTTACCAACATCAGTGGACTGTGAGTGTGGGTGGGGGAGAACCAGGGGCCTCTCCAGGAGGTGATCCCCACCTGGAAACCAGCACCATGCACTGGCTGCTGCCAGAGTGGGGACAGCCACACCTAAGTCTCTTTCGTGAGTCTGCGCCATTTGCGGACTGCGGGTGATGGGGGAGAGATCCAGGCCTCACCAGAAAGCAATCCTGGCCAGGAAACAATATCATTTCCATTGTTTTGTTGGGTTGGGTTTTATTCTCTTTTCTTTTGTTAGATTATGTTAAATCTGTTGACATAAGCAGCAATTTGAAAGAGAACAAGACATATTATGGTAGCCATTTTGAATCTACTAGTGGTTTGTTTTGAAGTCCTTTATTGCATTCACTGTTTTGGTTTTATTGTTTCTATTCTATTCTGTTCTGTTCGATTTTTACTATGTCTGAAAGTTTCTGCAGCTATTTGAAGACAACAAAAGGCATTATAGTAACTACTGTTGGTTTCTTAAGGTTTTGAAGTCCTGTGTTTTTCTTTGTTTTATCCTCTTTAAAATAAAAAAATATTAAAATAAATAAATAAATTTTACCAATGTCACTTTTTTTTCTTCCCTCAGTTCTTTCAACTGCCTTCTTTACAATCAGAATGCAGCACAATTCCATCAAGCAGAAGGGACTATTCTATGCAGAAAAGATTTGGGAAAAATAAGACATGAAAGGGAAGAAAACAAGACATAAAATGAAAAGAGGAAAATTTAAGTGTCATGGTCAGGTATCTTTGGACTAGCAACTATAAATGATTAATCTGAGAATTTAAGTCCCGTCACAAATTTCTTTGTTGAGAACAGTGCTTTGCTGAGATTAGTACGATAATATAGTATTATTTTGGGGGGCTTTGGCTTTTTGTTTTTATTTTCTGGCTTGCAGACTCTCTACTAGATGATTTATAACTTTGTTTTAGAAGATGCCATTTTACATTATATTGTTTTTACCTTATATACAAGAAAATTAAAGCTTAGAAAAATAATTTGTCCAAAATACAGAGTTTCCAAATGGTAGAGTTTGAACCTAAACAGTTTTGCTTCTGTGTTTGGTTGGCTTAACCAGACTGCTGTGAACTCAGTACTCTGGGGAAACTGCAGAATAATTACTAAACATAACTGAGTTTTAAACATCAATATTAAAAATAACAAACAGTCTCAAAACTCATTACACTAGAAAGGATTATAAAATTGTTTATCTTCATTTCCTAGTGTAAAGATGAGAAAGTTAAAATCAAAAGACATTAAGATAAAGGTCAAAGTCATATCATAGGTAAGAAACTTGATAAACCAGTTCTAGTTTCCAATGTGGTGTACTACTGTTTTAACAAAACAAGTTGGATATTTACAAGGTTAATCAGAATTCCGCATGGATAAAACAGGTGTTACTGGTGAAATTTGGTTTACAGTTTAATAAACAAAGCGGGTATTAAGGCCAGTGTGTTGTTTAACGCTGAAGTGTTAAGAGGAAAGATTGTAATCTGAAGTCCATGTGGTGGTGCAAAAAATATGTGAAGACTTTTCATTTCCTCCTGGGATATTGACAGCTGGAAAGAACACACCTTCTCACCTTTACAGCTTTGTTACATATTGGCAGCAAACTACAAACTCATCACTGTATGTGAACTCATCAGAAATTGGAGGTTACATAGTAACCTGAAATACAAAAGAATAGTATCTGCATGGGGAGAGGGATGTGAATTCTCAATTCATTGGAGCAGATGCAATCAGGCACCAATAATAATTAGTTAAAGAATTCAATTAAGAAATGGGCAGAAGCCAAGTCTCAGAAATGCCGTCAGCTCCAGGCAGACAGACTAGAAGCCTTGCTACACTTGTGGCACTGGGGAAAAAATTCTAGCTGTCTATAGGGAGCAGAAAATGTTCTTGGATTCAGAGGAAGGGCTTGAATAGGTGAAGAGCACTTAACTACAGCTGTTGGATGAGCAAAAGCAACGAGAAAGTCAGAAACTTAAGATCCAGGGACAAGAGTCTGCATAAGACTGACGATTAAGAAGAATAACAGCAACTTTTCCTCGTGCTTCTCTCTCCCCAGGCTAGCCACCATCAGGTAATGGGTAATGAGGGAGCATGGAAAGAGAAAGTAACCACATTCGAAGCAGAGTAGAAAGGAAATATGAAGCAGATATGGAGAAAATCGCTCTGTAAACCAATTCCCCCCTTACGGTAAGATGTCTGTAAAATAATTTGAATATTCTGCTATGCTGATTATAATGATAGCATCAGGAATCCTCAAACCCAGCTCAATTATGTTCCTAGACTGACTCAAAAATTGCTGTAAATAAAGGTCTAGCATAAGGAAAGATATATCTATATCTATATCTATATCTATATCTATATCTATATCTATATCTGTATTTATCTATATCTATATATCAATATATATATATAACTATCTCAATTTCTCTTCCTACATTAATACCCAATATTCAATAAAAATTATGTTGCACAAAATACACAAGAAAAAGCAACAAACTAGCAAGAGAAAAAGCATTCAATAGAGCCAAACTAAGAAATGATAGCAAATGATCAGAAAGGACATTTAAAAGAACGGTGCTTAATATATTGAAGGATGTAAAGAAAAGGAAGGACGACAAATAAGGACAGACAGGCTATTTTCAGGAGAGATGGGAGCTATGATATAGAGCAAAATGGAAATGCTAGCAATGAAAAGCAAAACAGAGATGTATAACATTCGAGAGCTTATTAGAAGACTCGACACAGCCAAGGAAAGAATTATTCAGTTTGAAGATAAATCTGTAAACATTACCCAAAGTGAAGCATAAAAAGATCCAAACTGTATATCTTGTTTGCCTTTAGTGAAGACTGGGCTGTAGCTCAGTGATAGAGCACTTATTTAATATGTGCAGGGTCCTGGGTTTACTTCCCAGATGTACTCAGAGTTTGAAACTGGAGCAGCTGTTGAGCTAGGGATGTTTAGCAAGTGGGATAAATGCAACTCAAACTTGTTTTTACCCTGTTAAATGTCTGAATGATTCCAGGGAGGAATCACAAGAAAGCATTCCTCAAATAGGCATCAATACTAAATTAGAACTTGAAGAGTTTCCTTCTTGTTCTGCTTTGGATCCATTTGGAATGAAAATAGTGTGCATTTTAATAATATTCGCTAATTTAAAAGATTATGCTTGCTTCTAAACTGCTTAATATTTCCTAAATCCTAAGGTTTCCTCAATCCCTTCCGTCTTCTTCACAAATAGCCTTTGTCACTCTTTCCTGTCATCTTATTGTGGGGCATCAGTTTGTTCAGTCATTCAAGAATGCTCATGGGTGTGCCAAAGAACTTGGAGGTATAAATGCCATCCACAGTAAGATCCAAGTGAGTATCCCTTGCTAAATCAGATTTATAACTACATGGCTTAGCTATACAATTTATCTTGCTCTCCTCTCCAAAGGAATAGTGGTGACAATTTATAATTATAATCAGCTATATTCACATTTCTAAAATTCCTTTGACATACTGCCTTAGTTATGTGAATAATGTACACACACAAAAATAATCAATAAAACAATGAAAATTTTAAGCACCACTGAAATTATTTTTCAATGAATTTTCATTTTGCAATTATTGATGAATAGAGTTACCTTGCCATCATTGTTTAATACCCTAGAAATATTATTAGCCACTTACTTAAATTCACCAATCTAGAGTATCAGTGTATAATTTCAGTATAGCAGATGACTAATAGCATGAACTTCAGCTGAAATTTCCTCCCTCCCACCCCATTTCACAATATATTAATGCTGCCATTAAGCTTGAGGTAAAAGTAGGAAATTCTAGTTACTATTTAAGCCAAAAGAAGTCATAAAAATAAGCTACAAAACAGAACACCCTAAATATACCAATCAAGTTTTTTTTAACACCTGAAAGCGTTATGCAGATCTCTTTTTTATAGAGAATTTATAACTTAATGTTTCAAATCCACGTGCAATTTTTAAAAATTGGAAATTCTTGGACAAGTGAGCTAAAATTTTATATTTGCTTAATTTTTGGTAAAGTATAAGATCAGGTCCTTCTAAGCATTTTAGTTTTGGTTCTAATTTTGTTTTCATAATTATTTTGTTCCTCCAAACTCCCTTATGGTATTTTATGACCACTTAATGTAAACAGGACCACATATGAACCGGATTGCATTTTATTGAGGATATATTTTAATGCCAGAGTAAAAAGGTTTCCCTTGTTAGATCCATAGGACAAAGATTTTAATTTTCTTAAGCAGGAGAAGCCAAACTCACTAATATTAGTCAATATGAAGGCTGAATTTGGAAAGAACATTGGTCTCACCCTCACAACTTGAACACACATATGGAAAACCTCTGAGTTCACTACTTTTCTTGAACCTATCAGGACTGGAAGAGACAAATAGAGACGAGAGACAATATAACCTGTCAAAAGTTATGGTGACAGTTTAGAAGGAAAGTCATGAAGGCCTCAACGTGGGTAGTTGCAGTGGGAAAGGAAAAAATAAAGGAGACAGACTAATAAAATGTTACATAGATGGAATCTGTAGAATTCTAGCAAAGAATTGTTTAGGAGAAATCCACACACAGATGAACCACCAAGGACCTTGAGGTTTCTAGCCTGCATCAGGTGGAGAAGGGCAGAAGCGTCAGTAATGGCAGGAGCAAATGTTGGGGGGGGGTGTCAAGAAGTGGAGGCCACTTACATTTGTAGATAAGGTTTAGCATCTCTCTCCCGTATTTTATTTTATTCAATAATAAATAATTTCTTTCTGAATTAGTTTGCCCATCTATATGCCGTGAGATATATACATATATATATATATATATATATATATATATATATATATATATACATATATATATATATATACCTACGGAGGGCCGCTATGAGATTGGAGAGTTACTGCCCAAAAGGCACCTGACACACGGTGGGCTTCCGAGGGGTAAATGAAAGTTAGCGTTATCGTTGCTGTTGTGACCACTGTAAAGAAAGAGGCAGCGCCAGCCTAACTATTAACTGGCAGTGGGCAACTGTCTGCACTAGAAAGCTCATCGCGGAGCGTGCCATGAGGTGGTGCCTTACACCCCGGGGGGCTGGTCCGACTCACGCAGAGTCCGGTTGCCCATTTGAAGGAAATGATCACCAAGGTGACCCATCGGTGGGATTAGTCTTCCGAGGCTTGCTCTCTTCACCTGCTTTGTGATTTGAAGTAATTTAGAAGCGTTGGATAACCCGCAAAGGGAAGGAGGAGAAGACAGGCTAAGGAATGGAGGTCAGAGTTGTCTGTGGAGGAGTCGGGGAAGGCGCATTAACGAGAGGCTCTAATAAGATCTAAGGAAGGGGACCGAACGCAGGATTTGGAGCTGGTACAGTAGACAGGGTGTGGCGTGTGAGCTGTGAACTGAAAAGGTGCAATCACCATAAAAAGAGGGAGGTTCCTGGGAAGGGCAGGCAGCAGGAGGGTGGAGAAGTGGGAGGGGCAGGATTGGGACGGGACAAATGGGAAATTGCTGCGCCTAGCAGGGTGGGGCTCACCCAATAAATCACTTGCAATTGCTGGAATTGGTTTGTCTTCCTTTATGTTGCTGCTCCATTAAAGGCACTGCTTCCTTTCTGTGCTGGCTTTCATCACCCCATTAATCACCCAAGGCAGCTGGACAGCTTCAGGCTACTTGAGGAGTGCGCCGTACCCAGCAGTTGACTCTATCACTTGAGCAAGTGCGAGCAGGATTGCACATCTCTGAAACACAGGAGATGGTACTGGGAATGGACAAACATCATACCAGGGTTATCACTTGAATTAATTAAATTGCACATGTGGTTCTCACAGAATCATATGCATGGTATATACATAAGTGTGTATTTAGGTTTTTCTAATAAATGTCTGAATTTATTTAATGTATTAAATTATAACCTATAGAATTCTGTGGTTGATATGTAAAAAATAGAAAGAAAGAAGGAGAGGACCAGTAAAGCAAATAGCAATAGTAGACTTCCTATGAGCTAGAACTGGATTATAATCCCAACTCTGCCTCTTAGCTGTGGAATTTCAGGCAAGTTACTTAGCCTCTTTTAGCCTTAGTTTCCTCACCTATCAAAGAGGTGTTATACAGTTTAAGTAAAATATGTAACATAGTTAACACATAGCAGATACTTAGTAAATGAGAGCCATTATTACTTTTTAAATTAATACTAATTTTTTTCTTAGGTAGTTACCTCCTACATCTTTTTGAAGCCATTGTGGCAAGATTGTGATTCTAATTTCCCAGAGTAGAAGAATGAGGGTACAGTGGTCAAATTGCTTGGGGGTATCATAAAATTTAAAGGTAGCAGAGCTAGCTTTGTAGTCCAAGTCTTCTGACCTCCACACTGGTGTCCTTCCCACACATGATGTGGAAGATGTAGAGACACAAAGAAGTGGAAACCAAGGCTGCCATTCTGCATGTATTTTACAATGCAAAGGGAAAATCACTGCATGCTCTACCACTGTGACACGGGGTGACTTTTCAGAAAGATATTTTAGTGCATAATATTTACACATATTATTGGGATATGATGTGATAATTCAATACCTACATACACTATATAGAGACCAAATAGAGTAGTTATCATGAAATTGTATGATTAAGACTAGATTAAGTAGTCTTTTTAATCTAAAAAACATTTTCTGAATGCTCTCGACCCTGTAGCATTGAACTTACAAGATGTTCTCTAATTTCACTTCAGGGGAGAACCTTAAGAGACAGGTGTACAATTGATGCA
>RJWM01052798.1:0-10005 GCA_004363535.1 Dasyprocta punctata | reverse complement strand
CTATTATTTACATGTTTTCTGAGTTAAATTTTGACAATTATTTTTTCCAAATGTGACATTAAATTCTAAGCATTTTCAGTTGGAACATAAATGCTTTGATTTTCTGAAATAATTACTATAACTAAAAATTCCATTAAGTTTTCTTTGACCTAGTTGACTTCATTTATAGAATGCTACATTAAGGGACCACTTACAGTCAAAAAACATACTCCAATCATGAATTACTTATAAATGCCTGTACTAGGTCAACGATTAGCTCAACGGCACAAGCACCTGCCTGGCAAGTGTGAGGTTGTGAGTTCGATCCCCAGTACAAAAAAAAAAAAGGAAGGAAAAAAGGAAGAAAGAGAAAGGAAGAAAGAAAAGAAAGAGAAAGAAAGAAAGAAAGGAAGGAAGGAAGGAAGGAAGAAAGGGAAAGAGAGAAAGAAAAAGAGAAAGAGAAACCTGTACTAAATGTAAAAACATAAACTGGGTCCACACCAAATTTGCATAGTTTCCCTGTTAGGGAAGGAAATGGGACTTGGTGAAGGGTTGTAGCAACCCATATATCGGTGCATTTTTCTTTAGATTTGAAGATAACAAAATATTAACATTACCCTGAGTGGTGGGTGTGCAAAGATTTGATTAACTGTATTTTTAAGTTTGTAAAACTGTGATTTTAAAAATGGAGGGTTGCCATCTAGTGGACACATTTAAATAGAACTTCTAAAATCTTGGCCAGGCATGGTGGCACCACCTGTAATCTCAGCACTTGGGAGGCTGAGGCAGGAGGTTCATTGCAAATTCAAGACCAGCCAGGCCTACAAAGTGTGCTGAAGGTCAGCCTGAACTGTACAGCAAGTCCCTGTGTCAAAAAAATAAAATAAATAAAATCTTGTATTAAGAGGTTCATAAAATGGAGTGGAACAAAACTTTAGATTCATCAATACCCAGGTAAGAAAGAAAATGCAGATACACTGATGGGAAAGCCACAAACTCAGGTACAGTGGCCACCTGTAAACCCACCTACTTCCTAAGGCAGGAAGAATGAGTTCAAGGCCAGTCTGGGCACAGGGTGATACCCAGCATTAAAAAACAAAACCAAGCAAACAATTCACAAACTGAGGTTGATCAGAGCAAGGTCTGAATGTTAGTTTTATTATGGGATGAGTTTGGGTAGTGTCGAAGCTCTGTGTGACTCAGTCTGAACTCCGACCTGTGTTCACTGAACAATTATGAAGTACTTCTGTGAACCAGACTAGATTGGAGATAGAAGAGACAGTACCCTTGAGTTGTGTATTGGGGAGGTTGTACTATTTTGTTGAGCATTTAAATTTCAAATCCTTAGTCAGGAATACTCACATAACCTTAGGTAACTGCTAGTCACAAAGATGACAATAAGATCCAAATTCTGTAATCCCAGCACTCTAGGAGGATGAGGCAGGAGGACTGCAACTTCTTGCCTAGCCTTGGCAACTTAGGGAGACCCTGTCTTAAAAATAAAAAGGACTGGCCAAGCATAGTGGCACATGCCTGTAATCCTAGCGCTTAGGAAGCTGAGGCAAGAGGGATCACTGTGAGTTTGAGACCAGCCTGGTCTACAAAGTAAGTTCAAAGCTAAAGTGAATTGCATAGTCAAACTCTATCTCAAGATAAAAAATTAAAAAATGAAAAGGGCTGGAGACATAGCTCAGTGCAAAGATCCTGGTTTCCAGCCCCAGTACATACATATACAGTGTACACACACTTAAGGAGCCTTTTGGATTCTACCTCAACATAGGTGTCCTTTTTGTTTTATAATTTTAAAAGTATTGAAAACAAAAGCTTTATGATAGTACATGATGCTGTTAAGAGTAAATATTTCGGAGACACAGCCTTACTCAAGGTCATGGCAGTCCTGCTTCATCCTCTGGAGTGCTGGGAGATGTGCACCACCATGCCAGACAGATCACATAATTGCAAACCTAGCAGGTATCTCAGCACTTCCCCTTGGTCCAAATTAAGTGGAGAAAAATGCAGGTTTAACCTCATAACTTCGAGATAATTGAAAGATTAAACAAATTTTCAAAGCTCTAACAAATGTCCGTTTTTCACTCGGTCCTATAAAAAGAGCATCTTATTTTGTACACCCTAGATGTGTTCATGAGCAGTGTTTGCATTAGAATATATAAAAATTGATAATTATGCAAAATACGTGAGTTTGTCTGCACTTTGAAATCTAATTCCATGTTTGGAATACAATTTGATATTAATTCTTACTGAAAATTTAGTAAGCTCCACACTGATTCCAGGAAGATAACGGATATGCATTTATGCTAGCAGTGGGAGCCTGGCCTTATCACACAGCCGCCCAACACGTGAGCGTGAGGCTCTGCACTAAGTCTGCAGGCAGCTGCTGGCACGTCCTGCCAGCTTGAAGCACTGGTGCTACCGTCAGGTGGCTCGGGACAGTCACGCGTGTACGAAGTGAACGTGTTTATAGGACTAAGTAGACCAGTGTTGTAGCCACGCCCAACTCCCACCCAATGTCCCACCTGTTAAAACTTTCACGACACAACCCCAGGGCCCTGACCTCCTCCTATTCTTCAGGCCTAACAGGCTATGAGTTTAAGATTCTGACTACACATGATGATGCGTGATCAGATTTTGTCTTTTTCAAAAACTGTTGCCAAATCAGGAGTTTCATTTTAAAAGACCCTTTTAATAAGCAATTTTACCAAGAGGCTCAATAACAAATTTATCATTTACGTAAATGTTTCTGCATAACAGGTTCCTAAATAATGTCCTACGCACTTGTAGAACAGAAATTTTGGCTTAGTTTATTATAATTGATCCTGACTGAATCAGAACACAAAAATATTCCCCTTAAAAACAGGCTGTATACAGCCGGGCGTGGTGGCACACGCCTTTAATCCCAGCACTCGGGAGGCTGAGGTAGGCGGAGCGTTGTGAGTTCGAGGCCGGCTTGGGCTACAACCTGAGCACAAGGCCGGCCTGAGCTACATAGTGTGACCCTGCCTCAAAAAACCAGGGCTGGGAGTTTGGCTCAGTGCCTTAAGCGCCTGCCCTGGCAGGCGCGAGGTTGTGAGTTCAATCCCCGGTGCCGCAAAAAAAAAAAAAAACAAAAAACAAAAACAGGCTGTATACATCAGGATTGTAAATTTGTCCTCGCTTTTAAACTAGAATGGTAGTTAATGTAATTAACAGAATGGCTGTCAGCAAGCTTGTCAATATAGCACTATATTTTATACTGTATTCAGCAAACTTTTATCAAATGTTCTTTAATTTCATAGACAACAATATGAAATGTATTATATAAGAAGCACACAATAGTTTTGCAGTACAATTTTAAAGTGTATACAAATTAGAATACAGAGGTTAAACACTGGTGTACTGACAGCATTTTGAGCTTTAGGTAAACTGCATATAAAATGTACAATTCAAATATTAGCTAATCTGAAAATTTCACTTCCCATAATATAAAAGTGATACTTTGAGATGCAAAATCTTCACTTAACAAACTATATAAACATTTAAAATAATCATTAAAAACTCACCATTAGAATTTATAAAGATTAGCTATAAAAATATATTGGCAGTCACTTTTCTTATAAAGGTACCATTCACTTCATTACAAAATAGTCTCTAACATAAAGTTGCCTTAATAACTGTACTATTTTAGAACCTGATAAACTTTAAATTGATTATAAAGTCTTGGAAAACCTTTGGTATGCAATCTTGAGAAGGTTTTTTAAAAAACATTTTAAGGGCCTGTAAACATTTCATTCTATTAAAGCACAACAGAGTAAGTAATGGATATTAAACTGCATATAGGATATAAAATAAAAAAACCCAATTTATTATGTTTTTGTATAAAAAAAAATCACCCTTACCAGCATAAGCTAAAACCAAACTATTTAAAAGTATCAAACTTTTAAACAGTGCTCTTTTCATTCTGATTTAAAAAAAAAAAAAAAAGTTACAAAATCACCACATTCCATCTGTGTACCTTAGATGCCTTTTAGGACAAGACCTCAAAAATAGTTAACCCAGTCTCAAAAAATCATCTATAGTTCAACAAACCTTTAAGAACCCATTTAGAAGATCGGACATTAAAACAAGTATACATAATCAGAACACATAATTTATATATTTCATAATGTATCAGGTTTTCTTTTAATTTGTAATTTAGGATTTACTGAGAAAAACAACACACACACACACACACACACACCTGAAAAATGTAAATTTCAGGAAACAGAAATGCAAACCTATAGGGGAAACATTTATTTTTAAGGTGTCTCTACTGAATTTGGATTGATGACTTTTCTACTATTTTTGGACTGATGACCAGTTAGAATGTTTAAACTGCTGAAAGTTCATTTCTTGCTTCTTCTGTTTAATTTTTACAAAGCTTCCAGTTGTGCCAGTAGCTCCCTTGAGGTCACTTTCCATGGTATCCTGTCACCAAATCTCGTGGTTAAGACATTTATCTTTGCATTGCAAAAGCCTATATAGAAATTAGCTTCACTTTTGACCTTTTAATTTATAAAACTCCACTACAAAGAAATCCAACTAATTTTTAAGACAAGTCCACAAAAATACTTTTTTTAAAAAGAATCAAACACTTTTATGAGAATAAAGATCCTTCAAAGTTTTTAACTCTTCTATTAGAGTTTTATTTTGATTTTCCAGGACTGCAACTCGATTTTCCAGGCATTTCACATATTCTTTCTTTTTTCTGCGACATTCTCGAGCAGCTTCTCTAAACGTTAAAACAAAAACGAAACACTCATGTTAGAAAAAATTTCACATTCTTTAAGTAGTAAATGTACTTCAGTAATTTTTTCTGCTCATCTCTCTGACCCCTCCACCCCTACACATTGAAGAAAGTCAGAAACCATCTACATTCATTGAAATACACAGATCTTAAGACAAGGTTTTGCAAATGCGTATTACCGGAATAAACCACACCCTGTGGAAACACAGCACTGTTTCACTGCCCCAGAAAGCTCCCTCATTCCCTTCCTGGTCAGTCTGCTCCCAAGCAACTATTATTGTGATTTTTATAATACAGAGAAGTTTTTCCTGTCTTAGCTTTATCTGCAACTGTCATCCAGTCTGTACTCCTGTATCCAGTCATCTTTTACCCAGCATGGTTTTGAGGTTTATCCATGGTGCTGCGTGGTGGTTTATTCCTTTATATTGTTGGGCATATTCCATTGCATGGATATAACCACAACTGTTCACTCATTCTCTTGGTCTGTTTCTAGAGTTAGCTGCTATGCATATTCTTATATATAAGCTTAACTTTCCTTGAAATAAATATGAAAGTGAAATTTATGAGTCCTCTGGTTAACTTTCAAATTATAGCAGTGCTTGAACAAATAGTTCTGTGAATGACCTCTCAGGACATTTCTGTGAAGTCACACATAAGTTGTACTTATTTTAGTTTATAAAATATGTGTAAATATTGTTTTAAACAGTTTTAATGGTGTTTCTATGTCAATACACAGAATTTTGTTTTGAAAAGCACTACAACATGAATATTCTAAAGTTTAACTTTTCCTTCCCAGACATTTACTTATTTATTTATTTATGTGGCACCGGGGATTGAACTCATAACCTCATGCCTGCCAGACAGGCGATTAAGCCACCGAGCCAAACCTTCAGCCCTGGTTTTTTGAGACAGGGTCGCACTATGTAGCTCAGGCCTGCCTTGCGCTCACGCTGTACCCAAGCCGGCCTCAAACACACAATGAACGCTCCTCCTACCTCAGCCTCCCGAGTGCTGGGATTAAAGGCGTGTGCCACCATGCCCAGCTTCTCCCAAACTTTTTTTTTTTAAAGATAGTAAAATCCAACAGAACATAACAGAACAGAGTCAATCAAAACAAAGCAGTAGAACTGGTACAGAACTTTGAAGAAAGATAATGTGAATACAATAGCTACTATAGTATATCTTGTTGTCTTCAGAATAGCTGACCATTCCAACAGGTATAGTAGAATTGAACCAAAAACAAAACAGAATAAAACCAATAAAAACAGAATATAAAATAAAGCAAAATAATAATAATAATAATAATAATGATCAGAGTAAACCAAAACAGTGAGAACTATATTGGGCCTCGAAGACAAGACAGAAGAGAATCCCCCATACTTGCTACATTGCCTACTGTCATCTTCCAAAGAGATGTTCAGGTTGCTGACCCGGAGGCCTGCAAAATCTACGAAATAATACTAGCAATTAGTTGCTTGATGTTCCTTAGTTGCTATCAATTTAGCCAGACCTCCGAACCAGCAGGGTGCTCAGCTGTCTCTCCCAAACTTTTAAGTGGCTTCCAATGAAGATTCTATCCATACCCTTTGTCATGTGTATCTCTTACAGAGTCACAAGCTATATTCACTTAAAATCAAGAGACAATGCCAAATTGGCTACAGGATATGAGTGTGCTTGCTTCAGCAGCATATATACTAAATGCAGAGAATTGGGGATCCAATGTACACGCCCATCAGCAGTACAAGGGAGGACTTGCTTCTGTGGCTCACAAACTACCTTCTCGCTTTAATTCAGATTTCCCTAAATTATGCACAAAATCTGGTATAATCTCATGTTTATAGGCCATGTGTATTTTTCCTTCTCTTATGTATCTTCTAAATTTATTTACAGAAGTCTCTACAGTTCTTTATATGTTGCAATATTCTTCCCAGTTAAGAGTGCTATTTTTAAACTGTTAATGGTATCTTTTGTTATGCAGAACTACTGTAAACTTCACATTTTCCTTACTTCACACTGCCCTCAGGAATAGTGAAATGTCTCTTCCGTCACATGCTCAATGACTACTTTCACTTTTTGACTTCGGTGTGTAATTTCCATTAATTAATTTTGTGAACTACTAACAAGAGTGAGCATCTTTTCAAAAGGTGTTTTTTAAAAAATAACAGTGCTAGGGATAAAACAGTGCTTAAGCAAACAGTTCTTTGCAAGGCCCTCAGGACACTGCACATGCTAAGCAAGCTTATTAGTCTTTCTGATCTGTTCATCTATAAACTGCCTATATATTTGGCCCATTTTTCAGTTTTCTCACCATTACTAAGATCGTCTGTGGTATTTACATATCTTGCCCCCTTGTTTAACCTTCTCTTTCTTGAGCATTCACTATATTCATTCGCATTCTGTCTCTGTCTTTCCCCCCTCTCCTTCCCCCTTCCTCCCTCCAGTGTTGCTGATTAAACCCAAGGACAAGTTGACACTGAACGGTATCCCCAGCTCTTTTTAAGTTTTTTGAGTCAGGGTCTCACTAAATTGCCCAGTCTGGCCTCTTGAGTAGCTGAGATTATAGTTCCATTCCTAGCTTGTATTTCTCTTTATATCTTAAACTTTTTTTTTTTTTTTTTTGCGGCACCAGGGATTGAACTCACAACCTCACACCTGTCAGACAGGCACTTAAGTCACTGAGCCAAATTCCTGGCCCTGGTTTTTTGAGGCAGGGTCGCACTGTGTAGTTCAGGCCGGCCTTGCGCTCGCGTTGTAGCCCAAGCCGGCCTCGAACTCACAATGCTCCTCCTACCTCAGCCTCCCGAGTGCTGGGATTAAAGGCGTGCGCCACCACGCCCGGCTAAATCTTAAACATTTTTATTATTTCCTTTTTACAAGGTCTTCAAATCCACCAGGAATGAATTACATTTGCACATGGCATAAAACAGGGTCCAACTTAATATTCTTCCAGATATGGAACTGCTTGTGGCATCAACCGTGAAATGAGTCACTCCATGCAAGTGTACCTAACTAGCACAGGAAGCTTATTTCTGTCCGTTTGCTAATGTTACTATCCATCCTTTAGCTGAGCTGATACCAAGATGCTGCCAGTTGCAATGGCTTAAAGTATACTTCAGTGCCTAAAAAGACACTTGTTCTTCTTTCTCCTCTTCACCATTCTTTAATACCAATTTTTTCCATGGGAATTTTCAGCTTATTTTGTCGAATTCCATGAAGATTTACAGATTTTAATCTGAAACTACATTAAATTTATGTGAAATCTTAAAGAACTAACTTTATATTAACTGCCTCCATCTAAGAACACAGTATGTTTCCTATTTGTTTGGACACTTTAAGTTCTCAAAATGATTTTTAAATGTGGATCCTATGCCTTTCCTATTAAATGTACTAAGTCTCTTTGTTATTAATATAAATGTAACATTACTTCCATTATTTTTTCTTCCCATTTTCAAGACAGTTATGATAGCAGAAAAATGTGGCTGACTTTGCTTATCAACTTGACTGAGTTAAGGGTTATCTAGATAGCTAGTAAAACATTACTGTGTGAATTTCCAGAGGGATCAGTGCTGTGCATGCACAAACACAGTGCAGTAGTGCTGCGACAGAAACCCAAGGCCCCACAGAAGTGCTCCACCACCGAGCACATCCCCAGCCCACACTGAGACCCGAGTCCTCACAGTTCGCTGGCCTTTGCATTCTGGGATGTAAACCCCTCTCCGTGCCCTTCTCCTCCACTGCCCATCCCTGCTTCTTCCCTAATAAGCCTTTGGCCTTGGAATGAATCACATCCCTGGCTTTCCTGGTTTTCCAGATGGCAGACTGGACATGTGGTGGAAATTCTCTGCCTCCATCCTCTTGTGAGCCAGTTTCTACAGTAAATCTCTTCGTCCCTCCTCTTCTCTTCCTATATATATCCTACTCCTGGTTTGGTTTCTCTAAAGAACGCTAATATAACACCTTTCTAAATTTCCTTAAAAATGACTTTATATTTTTGTTTTATTATAAAACAGTATACACACAAAAAAGTGCACATGGTATAGATATAAGTGATGAAAGCATAATAAGATGAAGGCATGCAGACCCAACCTCACTGCTCTGCTGAATGGCCCTCTGTACCACTTCCTGATTCCACACCCCTGCTGCTTACCCACAGCGATTACAAGTTCCAACCCCTTTCTTACTTTTATGTCTCCAGTACATGTTTACACCATAAATTATTTTTACTATAGTTTATTTTCTAAAATTATAAAATAAGCCAGGCGTGGTGGCGCACGCCTTTAATCCCAGTACTCGGGAGGCTGAGGTAGGAGAAGCGTTGAGTTCGAGGCCGGCTTGGGCTACAATGTGAGTGCAAGACCGGCCTGAGCTACACAGTGTGACCCTGCCTCAAAAAACTAGGGCCAGGAGTTCGGCTCAGTGGCTTAAGCACCTGTCCTGGCAGGTGCGAGGTTGTGAGTTCGATCCCTGGTGCTGCAAAAAAAAAAATAAATAAATTAAATAAAATTATAAAATACTACATGTAGAACTTGCTTTATTCAGTCAACTTTATTTTTCCAAGATCTAGTCATGCTGAAAGTCACATTCAATGGTTGTAAACGAGCACTGTTACATTATGTAAATGCAGCCACAATTTGTGTTTTCATTTTTGGGTGCCTTTTTGTTGTTTTATTTTGAGACAGGGTCTCACTATGTAGCCCAGGCTGGGTCAAATTCAATGATCCTCCTGCCTCGGCCTCCCAAAAGTGCTAGGATTACATGCATGTGCCACCATACTCAGCTTGTATTCATTTTGTTATCAATGGATATTCAGATTGCTTCCTGACTTTTGCTGCTAAAAACATTCTTATACACACTTCCTGCAAAAGCCTCTTGATCATCTACTCAGAGTAAACACTGATCACAGCACATTCGGGGTAACAGTGCAAGGTAAGCCCTCATTTCCTGTGGCTGTGCCAAATTCCCCTCTCCTAGCAGTAGATGACTTCCAATAGTCCAAATTCTTACCAACAATCCTGGTCAGATTTAGTTCTTTTAACTAACTGGATGGGTATAAACAGCATCCAAGTGTTTGGTATTAATTTGTATTTCTTGGTTACTAGTAAGGGTAAGCACTCTTTCCTGTGATTACTAACTGTGCTTCATGTTCTAAGAATTGCCTATTCATGTCTTTTAGTGAATTTTTTCTCTTAGGATGTACTTTTATATTTTCCCAAACAAATTTGGTTAGATGTTAGAAATATATTCTG
>RJWM01052797.1:0-10039 GCA_004363535.1 Dasyprocta punctata | reverse complement strand
GGTTTATTCTTACAGTTTCTCGGGAGCTTCAGTCCATAAAGTGGGCTCCAAGGCAGCATGGGATGACGGGGCTACAGTTCATGGCGGCTGCAAGCTGCAAGCCGAAATCCGCGCTGGCAAGAGAGAGGGCGGAAGCTGGGAAGCAAGCAAGAGGAAGACCCGCCTTCCCTTATACTGTATCTCAGCTCCACCCCTGGGCTGGTGTAGCAGTCACGTCATTAATCCTGGTGCTAGACAACAAACTGATCACAAGCATCAGACTCAGCCCCATCAAAAGTATGAGGACTTGGGGGTACATAGCATATCCTATACAATGTTGTAGAGTTAAATGTAGAGGCCTTGAAGAAGTCAAGGATGCTGCTGAACACTACTGGATGCCAGCAGCATATCCCCATGCTTGAGTTGTAAATATAAGAAATGTTTCCAGACATTGCCTGGGTGTCAACATGATTCCAGGTTGAGAAATGTGGCTGTACAGAAGGGCTTTTGGACATAAAGAGGGGAAAGTAGGTTTTTCTGTTTATTCTACCTACTGATTTTATTTATTTTAAAATTTGTGTCATTTTATTTATTGTTTTTAATTTTTATTTTAAAGAGAATAAAACCAAGCAAAATAAAACAGAATAAAGCCAATCCCCCCAAAAAAAAAAAGTGTAAGTGATACAGGACTTCAAAACAAGATAATAGGAAATCAACAATGGTTACCATAATGCCTCTTGTCTTCAAAATAGCTGCTCATACCTTCAAACATAGGCAAAATCAAACAAAATAGAACAGAAAAGAACCAATAAAAAACAGAAGAGTGAACGCAATAAAGGACTTCAAAACAAGATAATAGTAAATCAAAAATAGCTACCATAATATATCTTGTTATCTTTGAAATAGCTGCCCATACCATTGGATACAATAAAATTAAGCAGGATAAGACAGAATAAAACCCAACCCCCCCCCAAAAAAAACAATGAAAATTATACAGGACTTCAGAACAAGATAATAGGGAATTAACAATGGGTACCACCTTCAGAAAGAGATCCCCCATAGCTGCTACATTGTGTATTGTTATCCTCTAAATGGATGATCAGACTACCAGCTTTAGACCTGCAAAGGCAGTGAAACACTAAACACTACAAGCATTAAACTGTATTTGACATCATTAGCTATCATTGCAGCCTGTGTTTCTCTGGATCAGCCAGTCGCTTATGGTGGGGGTTGTCTCCCAGCCCAAGTGCTGGAAGGGGCTGGTGTCTGGTTCTCCCCGCAGTGGCCCACACATGGCTCCAACCCACAGGTAGGGCTTGCTTCTTGTTGACTTTCTGTTTTCTTCTCGCACTGTCTGAGAATGGTGCCGACTCACAGGAAAAGGCTGGTGTCTGATTCTCCCCTAGTGGCCTGTACATGGTGCTGTCTCACAGGGAGGGCTTGCTTCTTGTTCTCTATATACTGATTTTAAATTTGCTTTCTTATATTTAAAATGCAGAGTTTAAGTAAGATGATCTACTATCTCTAACAAGCTGTGATTCTGTGAAAGAAATGAAATACAGTATTGGATATTCAGGAAAGTATAGAGCTGGAGGCCAGGGAAATTGGCTGAGATAGGAATTTTCAGTAACTTTATTTCTGAGAAGACAAAGTAGAGAGTCTATGCCACAAATTGGAAAGAATTCCTCACCAAAGCCAACCAGCTAGAAAACAGATGGTCAGAAATCCAGATAAGGAATCTGGACTTTCACAGATGGTGGTGATGATGACAGTGATGGTGATAGTGATAGAGATGGGGAAGGCAATGACAAAACAACTAACAACTCACATTGATCTGTAGGACAGGCTCTCAGAATAAATAGTGGACAACAAAACATCAGTATGTAAGTGGAGAAGGGTGTATGAATTCATAGAGAAAGCTCAAGTGCCAGACTACTCTTTGATTTACAAGAGAAAGCCAGAAATTTAGAACTTTGGTACAAATTTTATAGAAATGAAGTTAGTAGAGAAAAATAACTAATAGAAGTATTAATATTTTATTATTGAAATCCTAGAAGGGTCATTGCTGATGACACCAGAAAAAAGGAACAAAAACCTAAAGGCACTAAGTAAAAAATGAATGGTCAAACAACAAATTAATGTCAGTGGAAATATTTGTAAGTGTTAATTATTATCCTTTCAAGTACATTTCTTTGCATATTATATTGCATTGTATTTATCTTACTTTGGAAATGAAAGTATCAGGACAGTTTATTGTGTTTCAGATTTTAGTATTAAATATCATTTGTCAGAGATTTAATATGCACTTGGAAACATACATTCATTTTACAATGTCCTTTGTGAAGGTGGTATATTTTCTCTTGGGTGTTTATTAATGAAAGAATCTATTCTTGACTTCTTGCTTTATCAGATCCTCTTTGCGTGGCTTTTAGGAAGCTCAATATGTTTGACTGGAGTTGTTATCAATTATCAAGGAGGAACTGTGGGACTCCAAATTCTCAGTGCTTGATAACTTGTACTTTGGATGATGACATGTTCTGCATTTTCTCAGAAATCCTTCAACACTGTCCATCTTGGGTGGAAATGTTTGCTTCTGTCAGCAAGGTTTAGCATCATTTATAAGTTCATTTTTGCAAAGTCTGTATTAATTATTACCGCATAATGAACCACCTCCATACTTAGTGGCTTAAAACTACAAGCATATGGTTTTCAGAGTTTCTGTGTGTCAGGTTTGGGGAAACAATTTAATAGGGTGATTCTGGCTCAGGGTCTTTCCTGAGGTTCTTGTCAAGAAGTTGGCAGGGCTATTAATAAACTGAAGGCTTGAGTGAGGCTGGAAGATCCACTTCCTTGATGTGTCACTCACGCAGCTGTTGGCAGAAGTCCTCGGTTTCCTGTCACATGACCATCTACATCTAACCACTGAGTGTTCCCCTCACATGGAAGCTGATTGGATGGTAATTGCTCTCTTTTCTATACTTCCTAGCATTTAGCACCCGGTGATTAGCAGCATCTATATCTTGTTAATATTATCATTACCTGCAGGACCTAATAATGTTCAGGACATATAACAGGTGCTTAATAAGTACTCATTTATCAATCAATGGCTAACTTATTTGTCAGACAACATTCCTTCTGACAACAGAGCAACAGTCCAGGACTCTGGGAAGAGAGGGCATTAAAGAAAGTGGAAGCATTATAGGAAACAGCCTTCTTCATTTTCATTTTCTGCTAGGTGACATTGGTACTAGGGTATGCTAGAGGAATATATATATGACATCCAATAGGCTTACAATGGCTGCCTGCAGAGTCGGAGGGTGGAAGAATGCAAAATGACTGTCTGTGTGCTGGAGAGCCAGAGGAGCCAGTTGACAGCTGAAGGCCTGTAGCTCACTGCAGTCTGGTGTGAATTTGTACCAGAAAGCCTAAGGTTCTGTGTTAGAAGCCTAAAATAACTGAAAATGGACATCCAAAGATGATGGTTGAAGCCTGGAACTCTTCTGGAGAAGCAAGAGAAGACTTTCTTCTTTCCCTTTTCATTCCATCCAGGCTACAATCCCATTGGTTGTTGTCATCCATATCCAGGTTGGATCTTTCCTCCTCAGTTTTCATCCAACATGTAAATCATTCACAGACATACCCAGAACTGTGCTCTACTAATCTGCTAGGTGTTTCTTAGTCCATTAAGGTTGACCTCATAGTTATTACAACAATTTAAGAATTGCAGCAGACTCTCTGTAAAAGCAGGACATTTACCTTCATAAAGAAAAGACATGGGACCTTGCTGCCTTTGATCTAGAACATCATTTATTCATTCAACATGTATTTCTTGAGTTTCAATTATGTGTCAGTTTTTTAGGCACTAAGAATCCTGCAGCATACAAGAAACTGTTCAAGAGAAAAGACAAACTGTGACAGGCAAAGGAAGACAAGGAAAAAGAAAAAAATGTTTATACAGAAGACAGTTAACATAGTTAAGTGATATAGCTAATTTCTCTTAGTTCATTGAAAAGAAAGGTTTGTGCTAATATTGTGTGGACAACACATCATGCTTATATCTTAAACTCTGAATAACTACTATGAAGACAACAATAGGCAATGTATTAATTATTGTAATTATTGTTTTTAAAGAGGGTAAAACAAAACAAACCAATAAAATGAAACAAAACTAAACAATGGGAATGATACTAGATTTCAAACCCAAGGCAGTGGAAAATCAACCATAGTTATTGTAATGAATATAGATGTCTTCTAAATAGATGCTCAGACCACTAGACACAGGCATGCAAAGTCAAACAGCACAAGTACTAAGTTGTTTTTTTCACTTCAGTTGCCATCATCTCAGAAATTTCAGGTCTGTGACTTCTAATTTCCTCTATGTTTGTCTCCTGAACTTGTTCTTGGTGAGACGTAGGCATGCAAAACTAATTAAACTACATAAGCACTAAGTTGTCTCTTTACTTCAGTTGCTATCATTTAGAAATTTCAGGTGTGTGATTTCTAATTTATTTTGTGTCTATGTCTCCTGGACTTATTCTGGCTGGGTTGGAGGTCTGAGATTGCACCCTGTTCCTTCAACTTGACATTTTTCTGTGTTTCTCCGAATCAGTCAGTTGCTGAGTCCCAGGTGTTTTCTGCATTGGTTGCCCATCTCATGGTGCAGGGGTTTGGGGTAGGCACCTGGGATCCCCCAATCTGAGGTTCCTGAGGTGGTGGAGAGGTGCAGGTAGCTGCTCATTGATGTTCCCCACTGATGGCTGCAAAATACCAGGGGTGTGGCTTCCTCTCCTCCAGGCCCACAGTGGCAGGCTGATGGTGGGGAGCATGACCTTCCTTTCTCCTGGCCGTGGGGGTTGGCTCACCAGGATATGTGGCCTCGTCTCCTCCAGTGGCTGTGGCTGGTTGGGGGAGTGTGGCTCATGGGTGTGTGTGTGTGTGTGTGGGTTCTTTCTAATGAATTGACCATTACCTTTCTAAAGTTCTGAAATGGCCAACAGATCATAGAAAGATACCACTTTAGGCTCCTGCTTGAAACCAACAGCTTCAGAAAACTGCTACCTTTGATTCAGCTCCAATACTAACCTGTTTTGAAACTCTGTTTCATTATTTTTTTCTCTTTAAAATAAAAAAAAATTTTTTTTTGAATTACTGTTTTGAGAAAGTTTACATTCTAGTGCAGAAAGAAAGATAACAAAATGCAATGTCAGGGTTTTTAGCAGATATTGTTATGTAAAATTCAGGGATTATGCCATTTAGAAACAAAATAAATTTAAAATGTATTCTTCAGGATGCCTGGAACAAAGAAAAACTATTTGATCCTATAGCACAGTAGTTTCCACCAGAAGGTTAGATGTTAATGGAACCTTAAGAGAGTTTTTAAGGGTACAGAATTCATCTAGAATTAGATAATGAAAGCAATCATGAATTATACTTTATTATTAGGCTAATAGTCTAAGTAAAAGAGTAGTATTTTAGATTAATAGCTAGTGAGAAATGGAGAGAAGAAATAAAAATTCAATAGGACAAGTTAACACTGACTTTTTTCCTTTCAGTAAGAGAAAACTGGATTTTTCAAAGGACAATAGCAAAAGCATATATACTAGTAGCATAACTGAGATAGTAAAATTATGTGACTAGGTGGTGCGGAATTAGAATTTTAGAAAACTAAGGAAAACTAAAATGAATTAATAGGAAAAATAGTACAAATAGTATGGGCCTTTTCTCTGATAAAGACATTGGTGGCTTTTAATGTCATGATTTTTTGTGTCTCTTATTGTGTGTTTCTAAGATAATAAGGTACACGATTTTCACATCTGAGTGTGGTGGAGGTATGGGGATTATTATAGTTCTGGCTACACCGAGTCTATATAGAAGTCATAATTCTCTGTTTTTCTCTCTCTCATTGCCATTTATCTAAAATATGTATAGATTTTATTGCTACTTTTAGTTTGTGTGAGTTTATTGGTACAAATTAAGGAATTTGAAAGCAATGTTATTGTCAGAAGTAAAAATAATCTTTATATAAAATTTTGTAATGAGATATCATTCCCCCCATTTATATTTCTTTTTATTATTGTGTAGTAACTCAGACAGAAAAAAAAGAGATTTGGTATGAAGGTTATTCTAGGACTGTTTAAATTCTAACACATGAACATTACTTTCTTAGAGTGACAAAAAATAATGAGTTTGTTTGGGCAAGTAGAGAAAGAAGTCCTTCACTGATAAAGATGTAATCCAAACACAAATAAATAGGAAATATGTGCATTTCTCTTAAATTCACAAAAATGAAAGCAATGCAATAAAAAAAACAAGTATGCTAATTTAAAAGCATATGTTTACAATATGGCAGTTAAAACACACAGATTTAGAACTCATGAGTTACAAATACAAAGTGTGATAAATACAAATGAATGCTTATATTTAAAAAATTATTACAGTAAGAAGCACATTGCCATTAATGCCCCTCAGAATACTCCTTCTTGCTTTGAATGCACTAATCTCATCATTTTTGCCACTTTCTGAATCAGTTCTGGAAATACTCTTTCATGGTTTTAGCTGCTAGTAGCTGCCTCAATGTCCTGAATTGATTAAAAATGTTTACTTTTTATGGTTGTTTTGACTGGAAAAGAGCCAGAAGTCATATGATATTAGATCCTGGTGGACAAGGGCACACTAATGTTTTTATGAGCCTGCCTTTTTGTTGGATAGCACTCAGCAGCAACATTCACTGTGTGTTTGATCACACCTTGTGATGACCCTCAAAAAAAAAAGACTTTCAGAACTTCTTCAGAATATGACGAGAATGATGGGTTAAGTGTGCTTGAAACATAGGGAAGTACTTTGAGAGAGATAAATGGTAGTTTGTTTTTTACTGTGAAAATTTTTAAACATTCACTGTGCATTTTGATAATATCTTGTATATTGCAATTGGTTTAGCATTTTCCCCAAAAATTCGCCAGCCCAGAAAACAGGTATGAAAAAATTTGGAGTTCTTATGGGAATAGTAAATAACTCAATGGTGTTGTCTATGCCAGCCTTGAAAATAACAATAATGTTTTCTGTAATGTTTGTAAATGCTATCTAGCTTCAGGGAAATTCACCAAGTTAATATTTTATTTGCCACCTACCAGCGATAAGAGTTTTTTAAAAAAAAAAAAAGAGAGAAGAAAAGAACCTTTACTTAGGTCTGAATAAATGATGAGACTGCAAAAACTCTTCGATCCTTTACTGAATGACAAAGTCTGGCATTTGAGGCTCTTGCTCTAGGCCTGTCTTTCTGGTTTTCTACTTCTCGAGAAGTGCCCTCTGACTATGTCTTTAGCTTTCGCTTTCTTACCATGCGCATCATATTCTAGCTGAGCTAACAAACATTCTTATTTCTGATTCTTTGTTAGTGTATTCCATCCTTTCATCTCCACTGGTGAAATCCTTCAGTTACAGGGGGACCAACCACATCCATCACAGCAACCTTTATGGGATCTTTCATCATCTCTCTTATTGCACATGTTTTCCTTTGCATTCTGAGAAACTAGGCTGCTATCACTTCTTACACACTGTCTACTGCAGAGAGCCTCAGAAGGTAAAAACTCATTAAACCTTGACTGATGAGTTCATCAGTAATGCAGCAAAAGCAAGCAGAGGCGTGCTTTTCTTCCCACATTCACAAGGTTTTCATATCCCCTGAGGGATAACATGGGATGAAATGGAATGTATCTGTCTTGACTCAGATGAACAGAGTAAAGACTAAGCTGCTGAATAAAGTATTCCAAGCACACAATACCCAGTGGTTTGCAACCGAGGGAAACTTATTTTTGTCTTATACAACAGTTTCTCCAGCTTGGGTTTGAGCAGCCCTGCTCTGTATGGCCATTTAATGAATAAGTTGCTTCTGTCATTTCTCCATCTCTTAGGGCACAGGGCTCACATGGATGGCAGAAGCTGCACCTCACACCAGGTCTGTGCCCTGTTATCACAAAGGGGTGGTAAAACAATTATGAGGAAAATCATTTCCTATTAACTGAATAAAGCAGAAGTTCCATCGCTGGTTTCTACTGGTGTAAAACTTGAGTCTTGCCAGTACTGTTTGCTGCTAGGATGGTTTGACTTTTAGTTTCTAGGTGGTGCTGGCGAAGAAGTGGAGAATAGTTTTGGGGAAGAGGACGTTACAAGTCTGCTTCAGTCAGCAGCTAGACCTCCAACACAGACTGGATCTGACTGAGACTCTTAGGATCCAGGCTCCCCATGGACCCAGACACCCCTGATCAGAACTTTCTGTAAGAAAGAAAATAACACCACATACAATAAGTGTTTCAATGTAGTTTCAGGACAGCACAAAAACTACAGGCAATTATGTTATTTTACAAATGGTATCAAGAACTATAATTGCACAAAATTAAATTTGACATGATGGAACAGTCTTCATTATTTGGAGGTGACAATGGAGAAAGGCAGAGAAGGCCAGGAAGCAGTGAAAATCAACTGCATTCTCCCTACTGCCAAATCCAATATGGAGTCACTTGACCAAAGCAGAGGGCTGATTTATATTGAATCTCTGATCTGCTAGATTGAAACCTAACTCTGATTCATGATGTGGGGTGAGTAAAAGACCAGTTCTATACAAAATTAGAAAATGTTACCATGTTTAAAGCTTAAGTAGACAATTTCAATAACAAAGAGAAAGGAACAAGTTAAAACACCTTGAAGGAATAAGAAAAGTCAAATTAACCAGTGAGAAACCATTTGAAAGTGACATTTACTCTGAATGAGGTAGGATCTGTAGTGAGGCCAATAAAATCCCCTCCAGCCACCTTTACTGCCAGTGTTGGAAGTGGGAGCATTTCAGGGTATCATTTTACTAACCTTTTTATGAATCACAAAAACAATCCAGAGAATATTAAAAGCCTTATTTTTTTTTCAAATATAATAAAATCTGTAATAGCTTTGCCTAATGGAGGAAGCTCAGAGAATTTAAAGTGCTTCTATTATTACATATGGAGGAAACCAAAGAACAGGTGCCCATGTATGAAATTTGGTAAAAGAATCTATATTTTCAGAATAAATGCTAGATGTTTTTATTTGTCCTGAAAGAGAAACGATATGACAAATAAAACACTTTAAAATTGTTTCCTTACCTTAAAAATAATTGCAAATCACAGAACAGAAATTATAAGAAACTAAAAGAATCAGAAAAATAAGTACATTAAAAAGAAATGCTGGGACTGTAACTCAGTGACAGAGTGTTGACGTGGCACGTATGAGGGCTTGGCTTTAGTCTCCAATATACAAAGCAAAAAAAAAAATAAAACAGATGCCAAAAAATGCAAATTTTTTATATGAAAGCAAAATTATTTTAATGTAAGACTAGAGAGGATGACTTTAATAGTAAGAAAACATGACAATTTTTAGGACATAAATGTACTCACATCATTGACATTAGTGCACATTTTCTGACCTGTTATAACCATATGAGAGGCAGCAGTTTTATGAAGTCAAATGCTTTGGGATACAGTGACTTCTGGCCTCGCTGTGCCTTTAGTTTCCAGATCTTCTCTACCATTGTCTCTGTCCTCTGCAATGTCTCTCTCACATTCTTTCCACATCTCATTCAATTCCTTCTTCTGCAATTCCATAAATTCATCATGACTTGGCCACCAAAGTTTCAGTCTCCCCCCAGCTCTGAGAGGGTTTACTTTTTGTGACATTCTCTTTGTGTCTAGGACTCAGGAGCCAGACAGAAGCTGTTTTAGTGATGCCCATGAGGATTGTGAAAGTTACATAAGATAGTGACTGTGAGGAAGGAATGAAAATGGAAGATTTGATATATTGAGCCTATCCACTGATGTTGATACCTATATAATTTAGCATGCATTGACAGACAGCTCATTATGTTCCAGGATGGGTTCTAAGCAAATAACTCATATAATGTCATAAAGGTCTAAGGAGGTAAACATGGTATATGTGGGTAAATATTGTACTCTCAAAACTCCATTCATGAAAGCCACTAAGTGTTACTATTTTCCCAGCTGGTGTGCAGACTTTGAGTGCTTTTTGGTCCTACTTC
>RJWM01052796.1:0-10007 GCA_004363535.1 Dasyprocta punctata | reverse complement strand
TTGCATCTTTAGATTGTTATATCAACTCTTTTCAATATTTTAATGTTTGATCTAGGCACACATTTCATGTGTGTCTGAGAAGGATATGCAGCTGTGGTACTATTTGTTTTCCTTTCTTGACTTACTTAAATTGATTGAGATGTTTTCATCACATTTTATTTTCCCCATCAGCAATTAATGATTATCAAAGAGATGAGAATGTGTGTGTCTAACATGACCAAGTTTAAGTTTAATAAACATTTTATCTTTCCAAATCAATACAAGGACCTTAAAATGATTTTATTGCAGTGACTCTATATCTTAAATGATATATTATCATTATACCATATTTTAGTTCTGTCTTGATTTTTCAGTTACTTAAATTTGACACTATTATCATTTTATAAAGTTGATAATCTAAGACTACATTTAGCATTTTGTTTACTATTATTTTTTGCATTATAAGCCTTTCTGATATCATTTTTCTTTTTCCTGAAATACACGCATTCAGGTGCTTCTTTGATAAATGCTATAGTTTACATGCGTCCCTCCAAGTTCGTGAGTTAGAAACTTGATTCCCCAGCGTGGAGGTGTCAGGAGTGCGGTCTAGAGAAACATGTTCGGGTCACCAGGTCATCTGTGTGAGCAGATGAACACTGCCATGTGAGAAGTGGGTTTGTCATCATGGAACTGCGCTCCTTATAAAAGGAGGTTGGGCCTCTTTTTGCTTGCTCATCTGTGCTCTCTCTCTCTCTCTCCTCCCTCCCTTCCACACTTTACTTCTTCCCACCTTCCCTTCCTTCCTCCCTCTCTTTGCTCTTTTGCCATGGAATGATAAAGTAAGAAGCCTTTTATCAGATGTCAGTAACGTGATCTTATACTTTCTAGCCCCTGAAACTGTGAGAGATATTTCTGTTCATTTTAAATTTCCTAGGCTTGGGTGCAGATGGCCTCTGACTGAGAAGGCATGGCTTAATTTTTTGATGCTATGATACACATTACTTAAAAGTGATCCACATTCAGTAGAAGCCTTACTTTGGATTTTAATCTTTTTCCAGGCCAGCAATATGTGGTAAAATACACCCTCAAGATTCTGGGCAGCAACTGTGAGCTACAGGTCCTAGTCAGCCCCATAATCACTGCAGTAAACAGCTGGTATTCTACGGTGCACCGTGTTACTAACCTGTAGTATTAAGTAGATGCGGTAGACTAAGTGCATTTTCCACCTAAAAGTTCATCAGGACATAAATTGTGAAAAATCGATATTCTGTCGTAAGGGCACAAAACAGACGAGGGCAGTAAACATCTACTGGTAGTAGGTTCTTTTCCATTTTTGTTTGTCTGCAATATCTCTAGTTGACTTTCTTTGTTGAAAGGAAATTTTGCTAGGTATGGAAGTCCAGAAGACAGTTTATTTCAGCACTTTAAAGATAGAATTTTGTCTCTGGTTTTTGCTCTAGAAAAATCAGCTGTATTGTATGTTATCCTTTTTTATTTTGGCAATCTATCTTTCCTTGTTGCTGTTTAAAGCTTTCCTACTTTTGAAAACACATATTTTAAAGTTCATAATATATAAAATGTTGGATTTCTTTTTATTTATCATACTTGATTCATTGGAATCTGGATTTGAAGACTGGTAGTGTTTACAGATTCTGGAAAATTTTCAGCCATATTCTATCTAAATATTGCTTCTCCCTAGGTCTCTTTAAAACTTAACTTTTGAAATTCTAGTAAGTACATTATTAAATCTTCTCACCTTTTCCTCCATGTCTAAACCTTTCTTAAATTTTCCATCTTTTTGACTTATACTGCAGTCAGGATAATTCTTCAACTGTGTTTTCTAGTTTATTAGTTTTATCTTGTACTGTAAAACTTATACTTAACGCATTACATTTTTTCATTTTTAGACTGATTAATACAGGCCCACTTCACATTTACATATATATAAAATCATGTTTTTTCATAGCACTTTTGTTACAATTCAATTTGTATGTTTATTAATTGATTCTTACACTTCAACTTATGAGTCTTTGTTATTAGGAAAGTCAACTGAAATCACAAATACTTTGTTTCATTTATAACCTCCCAGGAAATGTTCTGCTCCTTGCTTCTTATCCCTGAATTTCAAAGCTATTACAATACGTACTTTAATTCAGAAGGCCAAATCTTCAGTTACAGTGAGGAATACTCCATAGTCTAAGAGCGTAGATCTTAGGCTTTTCTGCCAGAAAATTTTATGTCTTTATAAGTGTTTTCCAAGATTTATAATGACAAAGTTTAAACCCACTAGCTGGGCTATCCAATGTTTCTATTTTACCTTCCTTACCCAATTTATAAAGACTATATGTTTCCTATTTCTTAGTTCAGTAGTACAAAAAGCAAACAATAGACAACCAAGAATGTAGGATGAGAGCTAGGTCAGTGGTCTGTGTCAGTCCGTTCTAAGCTCCTATTTGGGCTTCTCCCACAGGCTTTGCATCTAGAACACGCAGTGTTTGAAGTCCTAGGTCTGTCAGCAAAAGGATCTCTTTGGCTCAGAGTAGTCTGCTGTCAGGTGCTGGCCACCGTATGCTGTGAGAGGAAACCTGGGTTGGAGTCCAGGCCTCTAAACTCATGGCCATCTGCATTCCCTGTCATGACTCAGCCATTCTTTATGAAAGGATTCACTGTGTGAGAAGCAGGAGGAAGAAGATCTGAAAGCAAAAACAGCAGAGGGAAGGAAAGGAAATTGTTAAGCCATTCAAAACAGTGTGCTGCTGCTCCTTTGCAGAAGGAAGAAGAGAATTTTCCAGTGAAAGAATAGTTACCATTGGGGAAGTTAATCTTTGCACACAGTCCACACACACACACACACACCACAAAAATAAAACAGGGCTTAATGACATTAGAATCTTACAGAAAAGCAGTCACATAGGAGGAGATAATGAGTTTATAACTTGCAGTCCTATTCCAGATTGGGACAATGGAAAAAAGAGTCAGGTCTGAATGTGTACTCCCCACTTTCTATCTTGGGGAATGTGGGCAAGTTTCTTAACATTTCTGAGTTCTCATTTCCCCTTGCCAGCTTTAGAGATGCCACATACACAGGAATAATATAGAAACTGCTATCCATTGCCCGCCTCTTCCTTACAGGTAAGAACCATGATTTTGTCTGGGCATATCACCACTCACATAAAAGCTGACACTGCCCCAAATCCTACACCTATGTATACACAAGGTGATGCTAATAATATACAAGCGTTGTATATGTTTTCTAGGAAGTCTTCTTACACACAGGGGAATGAGTAGCCTCTCTTCCTCCTTTATTCCATTTTGCTACCTGGAACTTGGAAGAGATGGTGAGCTGCCACTCAGGACTAGGAAGACAAAAGACAAACCTAGAGAATGGAGAATTGGAAGAAGAATGAATCCCTAATGAAATCATAGAACCAGCATATGGCCCTGGGCTCTTTTCCTACAAATTCTTTTATGAGGAAAAATAATTTCTCATGTATTTAACCAATTGTTATTTTGAATTTTCTATCACACTAAGCCAAAATAATCTTGATGCTGAGGATCAGGCTAAATAACTACCAAAATTTAAAAATTTTTAAAAAATTATTTTTTGACCTAGCAATCTCATTTATGACTATCTTCTGTGTAGGTATGTGCATACATAGATACAGTAAAATGTATTTATTATATCATTGCTCATGATATCAAAAGATTGGAAACCATCTAAATGTTCGACAGTAGATGACTGGTTAAATAAATGTATTGTCAAGCTATTATTATGCAGCTGTTAATTGCATAGTATGAAATCATCTCCAAATGGTGTAAATTTCCATTTGGTGGGAAAGAACATTCATTATATTTTCCAAATATGGCTGCAACAATATCTCCCATTTTCATGATGTGACTTTGACATTCCTCATATGAAGAGATGCAGTCTTGGTCTCTTCCTTTTAAATCTGGGCAGCAGAAGTGAGAACTGGTGACTTCCAAGGCTGAGTTAGAACAGGCAAGGCTACTACTTCCTCTTTGCTGGTTGGAAGATTCATCATGTCCAGAGCCAGAAATCACTGTGTACAAGGACATCACACTGTGAGGAAGCCAAGGAGAGATCCTGTCCTTCAAGCTTTACTGAGAAGTTCTTGCTTTTGAGTCTGTCCATTCCTGGGCCTTTAGATGGTTCCAGCCTCCCAAGATTCTAGTTATTTGTGCTGAGGATCCAGACACAATGGAGTAGAGAGGTCATCCCTGCCATGCCCTTTACGAATTTCTGAATCACAGAATTTGTGACCACATCAAAACTGTTTTACTTTTAACCCACTACGTTTAGGGTGGTTTGTCATACAATAATGGTATGGTTTTAAACTTACTTTTTCCTTTATGCTTTCACACTGTTTCAGTTTTTCTTTTACCATGTTCATGTGTTACCACGTTTTTGAGAATACATGAAATAAGGACATTCATACGGAAGTTATGAGGCATCAGAAACGAGAAAGCCTCCAGCTCCCACCAGCAATATGGCTCTAAAATCATGAATTCCCATTAGGGACATATGACAAAAAGTCCAAGAAGATGAAGCTAATATTCCAGACTTTGTAGTTTTTAAATTCAGACAACATAATACTTACTTTAACAACTACTGTATTTCAGCATTTTAAAAAAATTTTTTAAATTTTATTTTAAATAGAATAAAACAAAACAAAACAGAACAAAGCAGATGAGAACAGAACAATGCAAGCAAAACAGGACTTCAAAACAAGATAGAAGGAAATCAACAGTGGCTACCATAATGTCTCTTGTTTTCTTTAAATAGTTGTCCAGACCTTCACACACAATAAATTCAAACAAAACAAAATAGCATAAAACCAATCAAAACAAAAGAATGAAAGCATTATGGGACTTCAAAACCAGACAATAGGAAATCAACAATGGCCACCATAATGTCTCTTGTTTTCTTAAAAATAGCTGTCCATAGCTTCACACATAATGAAATCAAATAATAGAAAACAGACTAAAACCAATCAAAACAAAAGAATGAAAACATTACAGGACTTCAAAACAAGACAACAGGAAGTGAACAATGGTTACTATAACGTCT
This sequence comes from Dasyprocta punctata, assembly GCA_004363535.1. Taxonomy (NCBI): domain Eukaryota; kingdom Metazoa; phylum Chordata; class Mammalia; order Rodentia; family Dasyproctidae; genus Dasyprocta; species Dasyprocta punctata. The sequence goes on along the minus strand of RJWM01052796.1, from coordinate 4,939 downwards.
CATTTTCTTCAAAACAGTCATCCATATTATCACACATAATAAAATCAAATAAAACACAACAGAATAAAACCAATCAAAACAAAAGAATAAAAACATTATAGGACTTCAAAACAAGATGATAGGAAGTCAGCAATGGCTACCATAATGTTTAGTTTTCTTCAAAATAGCTGTTCATACCATCACACATAATAAAATCAATTCTTGTAAACTCTTCAGGAGAAATTCTAGGCATATATAAGCCTATATATGAACATCTATCTGTTCCATATTAGAGGGAAAAACAAAACAAAATAAAACATGTATAAGAAAGAAAAGCAACAAAAGAGACAAATAAATAACAATAACAGCAAAACAAAAGAATAACAATATAGTCTTTCAAAACAAGATGGTAGGAACTTAACCAAGGTTATTATTTTGCATAGTTATCTTCAAAAGAGTTACTCAAATTACCTGATATAGATATGCAAAACTGACCTAATCCTATGAGTTTTGTTCCAAGAACTAATAGAATTAGTATTACATCAATTTAGCTATCTTCAGTGTATATACACAAATTTATATCTTTTTCTTTTCCCTTCCTTCTTTTCTCCTTTTCCCTATTAGAGTTATTTTTCCCCTCTGAGCATTTTCTTTCCCTTTCACAATATTTATTGAAGATTTTGTATCTTATTGACTCTTTCAGTTTCTTACACTAGAGAGGCAATATGGTATTTACACATGTGAGTTTGAGTTATTTCACTTACGAGTATGGTCTCAAATTGCATCCATTTACCTATGAAAGCCTCAATGTGATCCTTCTTTATAGCTGAGTAGTACTCCATTGTATAAAAATGCCACATCTTTTTTATCCATTCCTCAGTTGATAGGCATTTGGGTTGTTTCTAAGATTTGGCTATTACAAATTGTGCTGCTATAAACATGGGTGTACATGTACCACTGTGGTATGATGTTTCAGTTCTTTTGGGAATATGCCCAGAAGCAGGATAGCTGAGTCAAATGGGACCTCCAATCCCAGCTCTGAGGAATCTCCACACTGATTTCCACAGTTGTTGCACCAGTCTACAGTCCCACAAACAGTGGAGAAGAGTTCCTTTTTCCCCACAGCCCCTCCAGCATTGGTTATTGGTTGCTTTCTTGGCCATTCTTCTGGAGTGAGATGGAATCTCAGTGTTGTTTTACTTTGCATTTCTAGAATGACCAATGATGCTGAACATTTTTTCATGTATTTATTTGCCATTTATATTTCTTCAGCTGAGAAGTATGTAGTCATCTCAGATGCTCATTTTTGGATTGGGTCCTTGAATTTTGGGGGCCTGATTTTTATATTTTTTATAAATTCTTTATAAGTTCTAGATAGAAATCTTTTGTCTGAGGGACAGTTGACTAAGATTTTTTCCCAATTTGTGGGTTTTCTTTTCACTCTGTTGAAGACTTTTCTTGACATGCAAAAACTTTTCAATAAGACAAGATCCCAGTGGTTGGTTCTGGGAAGTATTCCCCGTGCAGTTTGATTTTTGCTCATGAATTCTCTGCCAACCCCTGAGTCTTCAAGCTTTCTACCTACTTTGTCTTCCAGCAAATTTAGTGTCTCTGTTTTAATATTTAGATCTTTGGTCCATTTTGACTTTACTTTAGTGCATGGTGATAGACATGATTCCAGTTTTAGTTTTCAGCATATGGAAAGCCAATTTTTCTAACACCACTTATTAAAGAGGCTATCTTTCTTTCAGTGAACACATTTGGCCCCTTTGTCAAAAATGAGGTGGCTGAGTGTGTTGGCAGTTGTGTCTGTATCTTCCAATCTATTCAACTGATCTTCAGGTCTGTTTTTATTCCAGTACCACGCTGATTTTATCACAGTAGCTTTGTAATATAGTTTCAAGTCAGGGATTGTGATGCCTCCTGCCTCACCTTTGTTGCCCAGAATTGCTGTCTTGGTTACGTTTTATTCGTTGCTGAGACAAAATACCTGACGCCCAGAATTAGGGAAGAAAAGGTTTATTTATCTTACAGTTTCTGGAGGTTTCAGTCCATAATCAGCTGGCTCCAAGGCAGGGTGGCATGGCACTGGGGCAACACTTCAAGGCAGCAGTCTAGCAAAAGCAGCCAGAATAAAAGGGGCAAAAGCAAGTCTCTTCTCCTCCTTTATATTGTACACAGGTCACCCCCCCCTCCAGAGTGGGTGTAGCACTCACAAATCTCCTTGCCTTCCTTTGCACAGGATGAGGATGTTCACAAAGTAAGGCCCCTGGCTCCCTGCTGAGTCTCTCAGCTAAACTTCCGACCTTCTCAAATTGACACAATGATCAGGTGACTGCTTGTGCTCTACACCCCAGGATGTAGAGCTGCTGCCTTACTTAGTTAAGCTTCTAGACTTCTCAAGTTGACACAATGTGCAAACCATAACAATCCACCCCTTGTCAACTTGGCAACCAGACACATTTCTTTAAATCATCTTCAGATACAAAGGCATGCTTATTCTTAACATTTTGCAACTTGAACATTATAACACATCTTAACAATCCTTAAGAACCAGCATTAAGTCTATCAACATTATATTACATTAGAAACAATATTTTGTCCTTGGACCCCCAAAGACTCATGCACATCCCTTTATGCAAAAGGCTTTTTGGCCCTCCACAAGAGTTGCCAAAGTCCTAACAATTTTAGCATTGCTGAAAAGTCTAAGGCCCAAATCTCCTCTGAGATCTATGGCAAACTCTTAACTGTAACCCCCTGTACAAATGAAAAGGAGGTTAAACACTTCCAACATATAAAGGCACAAGATAAACATTACCATTCCAAAAGTTACAAACGGGAATACAAAGTATTGGAACCAAAGCAAGACCAAAATCCACAGGGCAAACATTAAGTCCTGTAGTTCTATGTGAACCATTTGAGACAATCTGTGGCAAATTGTGAGCTCCAAAGGGTTTGTGTGGTTCCACCTCCATGGCATTTCTGGTGGTTACCAATCCCACAGCTTCTCTCTTGGGCTGACTTTGCACCTTTGTTGCAGGTTTCCTTGGATGATCCATGTTCCTGGCTTTTCCAAACTTCTGAGTTCTCCATTGCCCTTCTGGCTTCACACAGCTTCATACATTGCCCACTCAGGGGCACACTGCCTGGCCTCTCACGCTTTCTGAAATCAAGGTGGAAGATTTTTAAATCTCAGAACCCTTGCACCATGTGGATAATGCCAAGGTCTGCTGCCAGCTGGAGCAGTAGCCAGGCTGTGCTCTCTCTTGGCTGCAGGGGTCAAGTGCCTGGATTGCTGGGCACTCTGAACTGATTCTGAGGAACAGATTCTCTATGCTGTCTCCATTCTGGAGCCTGGTGTGGCTGCCGCCGCCATTCTGGAACATGGTGCTCTGAGGCTTTCTCCTCTAAGCAAAGTCTTTCAGTTCTGCAGTTTTGCGGCTGCAAAGCATGGGGACCAGCTGCCTCTTCCTGTGATGCCTGAAAGCCATCTTTTTTATTCTGTTCCTTCTCAGCAATGGAGATCTTAGCCCTTTCTTTACAGTCCACAGCTTTACTGGGGTTTCCTTTCTGGCCAAACTCACATTTTAAATTATCCTGCTGGGATCTTTGCTTTTGATTTCCAACATAAATCTGACCAAAAGCCCCCAACAATAGCCATGCCACCATTTCAACATTAGGTTTCCTCAAAATTTCTTCTGCCAGATTAATTAGTCCACTGTCCTTAATCTTAGTCTCAGGCAAAGTCTCTGGACACAGGCAAAATGTAGACAAACTTTCTGCCAAGCTGTAACACACATCATGTGGAGTCCTACAACCAATGCACTCCTTTTTCCTAGCAGAAACCTCTCGAGCTTGGTCTTTACTGGCAGGCTTTTTATCAACCTTCTGGTCTCTTGAGCTCTGACCAGAATCTCCCATACAGAACAGCCTAAGCTGTTCCAGGGCTACTCTTTCAGGCAACATCTCTGAACCTTTCCAAAGTCTTCCCACAAACCACTTCCAAAGGCTCTTGAACCACATGGTCAGATATAGTCACAGCAACAACCCCACTCCTCTGGTACCAAATTCTGTTTTGGTTACTTTTTACTTGTTGCTGAAACAAAATACCTGACGCCCAGAATTAGGGAAGAAAAGGTTTATTTATCTTACAGTTTCTGGAGGTTTCAGTCCATAATCAGCTGGCTCCAAGGCAGGGTGGCATGGCACTGGGGCAACACTTCAAGGCAGCAGTCGAGCAAAAGCAGCCAGAATAAAAGGGGCAAAAGCAAGTCTCTTCTCCTCCTTTATATTGTACACTGGTCACCCCCGTTCCAGGGTGGGTGTAGCATTCACAAATCTCCTTGCCTTCCTTTGCATAGGATGAGGATGTTCACAAAGTAAGGCCCCTGGCTCCCTGCTGAGTCTCTCAGCTACACCCCAGGATGTAGAGCTGCTGCCTTACTTAATTAAGCTTCTAGGCTTCTCAAGTTGATACAATGTATAAACCATAACAATTGCCTTTGCTGTTCTAGGTCTCTTCTGGTTCCAGATGAATTTTAGAAATGATTTCTCTAGATTTGTGAGGTATACTAATGGTATTTTGATTCGAATTGTATTAACTCTGTATAACATTTTCACAATGTTTATTCTTCCTATCCAGAACAAGGAATGTCCTTCCATTTTCTGAAATCCTCTTTGATTTCTTTTTTCAGAGTATTGTAATTTTCACTGAATAAATCTTTTATTCCTTTGTTAGACTGATTCCTAAGTATTTCATTTTTTTTTTTGTTTTGGATGCTATTGTAAAGGGTGTGGTTTCTCTCAGTGAGTTTGTTGTTTGTGTATAGGAATGCTATTGATTTTTGAGTGTTGACTTTGTATCCAGCTACATTACTGAATTTGGTTATTACATCTAGAATCTTTCAATGGAGTTTTGGGGGTCTTCTATATAGAATATCGTATCATCTGCAAATAATGA